>BRDA01002952.1:26767-38485 GCA_036984385.1 Crenuchus spilurus | reverse complement strand
ACGCTGGTATCGGATCCTGTAGTATCGGAGCACTTTTATGAATACGAGTACAAGTACACGCACGTGGTATCGGACAGATACCCGACGCTGGTATCAGTATCGGTGCATCACTACTAAATACCGTCTGTAATGAGTGTCTTCAAATACACCATTCACCATGGTGTACTGCTCAGCCATATATATTCACTAAATATACCTTCTAGTAGCAGTGCACCACTTTCAAGTCTTTACATTGATGTAATGCTGCACCGCATGGCAGTAGAAACGCTGTAACGTGAAGGTGATTATGCTGTTTCTTATTCAAGATACAATGTTTGAAGTTATGAGGGTAGTAGAGCTGATGGAGTATTTTCACTGATGATGTTGTGTAATGGGGTTACATTAGTACTGTACTGTTTTGTTTAGTCTGTCTAGGCTGCTGTCTAGTCCGCAGGTTGTGTGAGCTTACACTTGTTTCATGGAAACGTCTGGAATGAGTGGGATTGTGGTATGAAGTGATGTCATGGATTCCTGTTCCTTTCTCGCTCATTCCCTTTTTATTTTCTTTGACTGAGCTGTCTTTCTCTCATTCTTGCTGTCTTGCACTCTGTTTCTCATGCCAACCTTGCCTTTCCCTTTTTTTCCCTCTCCTCTACTGTCTTTCTCTCGCTTGCTCTCAGACACCTGAGAAGAAGTCAAATGACCAGAGGACACGTAAGAGGAAAGGAGACCCCTTTGACAGCCAAGGTAAGAGACTTTGAGAATCATTCTGCCAGCAGCAATGACTGTCGTGTTCTCTTCATCAGACACTTACCTCATCTGTCAAGAGCTCTCAACTTCTTCTACAAGTGTTTGGAATGCGTGGAGAGATGGTGGTTTATGTAGTGATTAAGAATCAAGTTGGCATCATGTTCTTCAGTGTTTCATGATTGGATGAATTAATATGGCAAAGAGAGTTCAGACTCAACTGCTATTCAATCACTTACAGCCTTTTGAAACTGTGGAGACTCACCCTTCATGTTATGACCTTTATGTCCTTTTTTCCCCACCAGCAAAAGCAGGAGGCCGAGGACACAAGATCAGTGATTATTTTGAGGTAGGTCCTATTATTGCAGGAGTGTTGGTGGTATTGTTGTGGTTGGTGTGTGTGTGTATTTGTCTGTCTGAACAAATGCACACATTGTAAGTTCTGTAGGGTGTTGTGCTTCCAGCCTTTTTTCCCTTGTAACTTGTTACTGCAAATAATAACTCTGACTGTACAACACATTGAATAATGCAATATAAATGGTGAGAAAGAACATTTTCAACAAGCAAGTAAATTCCCCTCCAGTTTAGTTTGTAAAGTTGAGATGAGCTTGCAAGCTTAAGTAACTAAATATTAAAGCCAAAAAACGGTACCTAAGGCTGTACATAAGACAAAACAGAATACTTTTGATGGTCCAGAATGCAGCAGCACGTCTGGTTTTTAACCATCAAAATCGGGCACATGTCACCCCACTGCTCATTGAGCTACACTGGCTTCCGATTGCTGCCCGGATCAAACACAAAGCCTGCATGATCACCTATAAGGTGATGACAGAGCAGGCTCCCTCTTATCTGCACTTGCTCCTAAAAGCTTACGTCCCTGCCCGGTCGCTGCGCTCCTCCACTGAACGTCGCCTTGCTTTGCCTAACATTCACACAAAGCAATCCAGACTGTTCTCCTCAGTAGTTCCCAGATGGTGGAACAAGCTGCCTACCACCACTAGAGCAGAGGTGTCCCTCACTGGGTTCAAGAAACTCCTAAAATCCGAGCTCTTCAAAGAGCACCTGCTCTAGTGATCCCAAATACTCCACATGAATACTGATATGCACTCAGCATTCGATATACTGTATTAGTTGGGCAACGTTGTTTTGTGATGCTCTACTAACGATTAAAAATCCAATATTTTTAAATTAATAGATAAGGCTGGTGACAGACTGGGTTTTTTGTGGTTGTTTAAACCTCTGACCAGATAGCAATGTTGTAATCTATCCTCAGTCATTACTCTAATGTAAACGTGTAGCATAAGGGCAAACTGCTGACAGTTTATTGTCTTACTTACAGTATTTACATAATAGCCCACTGTCATAAGTACCAATTCACAACGCTAATGTAGTTTTATGTGGTTTGGTACCTTATTTTATAATCAGTGTAGTTGTAGGTTAAATTGAACAGTATATATTTGGTATTATTGCCAACACTAAATGTACAGCTTGTGAAACCTAGTTGTCTGAAGGTAACAGAAACCAACCGTTTCAGCTGAAACCTGCCACTGAAAATACTCCGCAGAGAAGTTGTCAGTTTTGCATATATTTATATAGACTGTAATGAGATTATGTCTGCACGGTGGAAATAATATGTATATTTTTTACTTTTAAGTACAAGGCCAAAACAGCTGGAGAGGACATTTTTAAAAATCTAACCATATTGTCTTTGACAGTCACATGTTTGTTTTGCAGTAAAGACAGTGTATTGGGTGCTGCCAACTCTTATGTTGACATAAATAAATGTAAATCAAAGCTGAATTTTTTCCAAATGTCTTGAATCTTATGAAAACAACAAGCATTTCAGATTGTTATAGCACTTTTATATAGCAGCAGTGAGGAATGTGTCCTAGTGGAGCTTCTGAGTACCAGTAGCTCGGAAACAGGACAGGTTACTAGTGCACCTCCAAAATTTAGAATATCATGAAGTTTATTTTTGTTAATAATTTAATTCAAAACGTCATATTAATTACATGTAAAGTGGCATATTTAGAGCCTTTTTTGTCTTGGTGTTTGGACTTAATTTAAGTTGGAATTTAATCTTAACTTCAAGTGAAGTATTTTATTTGAGATTCTTGATTTTTGTTTTTCATGAGCTGTAAGCCATTCTGATCAACATTAAAACACAATAAAAGACCAGAAATAAGTCCATTTACTTGTAATACATTTAAAATAAGACCGTTTGCTTTTGTTATGAAAATTATGAACACGAATTACATTTTTCCCACAGTACAGTAAAAGACTTATTTTTTTATCACAGTGTGTTCTTTTGACCACTTTAGGTTTATACTTAAATTTGTGTATGCAATGAACTCAATTAAACAAATAAGTAATCACAAATGAAATTACCTGTTTGAATAGTGGTACACATCAAACAAATAAAAGTGTGTAAACATATGTTTTTAATTTAATTAAAAAAGGTAAACACTCGTTCGTTACATGTAAAATGACATTTCAAGCCTTTTTGTTTTACTGTTAATAAGTTTTATAGTGCATGAAAATCAGACATCCAGAATCTTAAATGATTAGAATATTTCATTTTGAGATTTAAGTAGTATCAAATGAGTCCCTTTTTGTAATTAATATAAAATGCCAGTTTTATCATTTTGAATTAAATTATGAACACATGAATTTTGTTTCATGATGTTCGAATACAGTGGTACTTTGAGATACGAGCTCTGTTACATAATGAATTAAACTAGTCAGTCAACTTGTATATCAAACAAATTTTTCCCATTTAAAATAACTGAAATCGATTTAATCTGTTCCAGCCCTGTGAAACATCCCCAAACCACCCTAAATTATGAACAAAGACATATTTTGAATGAAGAAACACACACATCTACACTTTACCAATGCATAATAAAATATTTACATTTCAGATTTCAATAAATATTAGTGTAAAATAATTTTTTGGGGAATTCTCGCTGTTGCATTTTAAATTTACAAGGAATTTGATGCGTGCGGTACTGTGTAGATGCGTAGTTAGTGCTGTACAGTAAAATCACTCTTCTCCCATTTCACTTCAGCATCCGACTGCTGCCAAGAAATTCAGCAACTGGCTGAAGAATGGGATGCCATGGTCCGTTCTTTGCAGTTCAGTACAGAACAATTTTCACTCAGAAGCAGCAGCAAGTCTTCACATGTTCACGGCCGGCGCGCGCATACACGGATCACGGGTCTGCATGAAATAATATGAACAGTATTTAACATAATTAATTAATTAATGTATGTTATTAAAATGATCTAGATTTAAGTGTTTAAAGCATTTTTACTATTGATTTTTTTTTTTTTTTTTTTTCCCCCTCCCAAAAAGATTGGACTTAATTCTGAGGGTAACACGTGAGAGAGAATGAGATGTAGGTGTTGTGCTGCCCATACTGGACTTTTGCGCCAACTAGCAGCAGCCACTCGTATCTTGAAATTTCGCTCGTATCTCAAACAAAAATGGACGGAGTTGCAGCTTGTATCTTAAAAAATTTGTATGTTGGTCTGCTCGTATCCCAAGGTACCACTGTACTTGGAGATTCACTAGTTTAAGTAAACTTTACTTTCCTACTTACTTACCAGTTGAATGACAGGACACAGATTAGACATGCCGAGGATATTTTGATCCTAAAGGTTTGTCTTAAGTGTTAGTAATACAAATGGTGATGCTGAAGTGGATGGACAAAATTATTTCAACAGACAAAATTATTAAACAGAGTTTACAATTGAATAAAAAAAAAATTTGTACGAATTTTTTTTTATCAACAAGGTCGCTGCGTGTGTATTGTCCAGTCCTGTTGGAAAAGCACCTCAGGAGCTACTCTCGAAGCAGCTTAAGCAAATGCCAAGAATGTTTAAAACCTCAAGGCAAAGGAGTGCTGATTTATAAAAGAATCAAACGTTTTTACACCTTCTTGGTAATATAGTCTGCAAAATCACCCCTCAGTACTCCAGAGATTTAGTTTTCCCATCAGATGCATGAGCTTTGCACACCAAACGCATATCACTGAGCTAAAACCTATTACTCTCTTCTCTGCTAATCTCTCAGATAATATACTAACCCCTCATTTGTTATACTAATCACTCTCTCTCTGTCTCTCTAGTTTGCGGGGGGTAGTGGTGCTGGCACTAGTCCAGCACGTGGTATTCCTCCTGTGGTGCGCTCCTCTCCCCAGCACTCTCTATCCAACCCTCCTGCTGCAGTGAGTCACCTGCTTTTTCTGTATCATATCCTTCTCCTTTTCTTCATTCTTTCCCTGTTTCTCTGTCACCACTCTCTGCATGTACTCATCCATCACTGTCTCTTTGGTGCTTTGGATCCGTTTCCTCTCCTTTCATCCAGCCATTATCTCTAGTATACGGATAGAAGTTTCAGCCTGTAAAGCATCCATTTATATTTCCTTTAATGTACATTGTTTGAGTGATGAATGAAATATCACTGATGTTGTTGACAGGTGCAGCAAGGAAGCCCCTCCTCTATTGGTTCAGCAAATACAGACCACTCCCACTCCTCATGTTCCATCAAACCAGCCTTCACACACACGCAGCACCGAGCAACACAGGTAATCCATGCATCCCCTCACACACTGTCTTTAAACCAAAACGCAGGTAAAACACACTACACATTAGATGGAGACACTAGAGATCAACATGTAAAACCTCTTGCTCTATCACTCTCCCTTTCAGTCGGAGTTGACTCTAGAGAAACTGGCTGCATTGGAAAGCAGTAAGAGTTCTGACCTGGAGAAGAAAGAGGGACGCATTGATGATCTGCTCAGGGTAGGAACTGACAGTCAACACTAGGGTTGTCACTAGGATAGGTACTATTATCATACCATAGCTATACTCTGGTCATAAATTAAAAGCACCAGTCATTGTCTTTAACATTAGATGTTTGATAGAACACAGATACATTGGTGAATGTTTACTTTTTTGTTAAGTACAGAGTAGTCTGCCAAATTTTAATATTGAAAAGTTTAGATAATTTCAATGTTTGTTATTATTCTAGGCAGCATCCACAATCGGGTCACATCCTTTATGTAAAGGTTACATCATAGTTGACTATAATCCAACCATAGTACTGACAATAAAATTACATTTTGGCTACTGATACTTAAGTCTATTTACACTTTACACTGTACCCATATTATTATTCCAACAAAAAGCGATTACTGACAATGATGACCCTAAATATGATGAGCAGTCTCACAACAGCACCCATTTGGCACATGTTTGCAGTTTACTGTAGCTTTTTATGAGTTTGTTCTAATACATGCATTTTTTTCATCAAATAGGTGAAAGATTTTGGAAATATAACTTATTCAACATAGAAAAAATTCTAACATTACTCTGCAGGGCTTATTTAATCCAATCTTCTGTGACAAATCTGTATTTCACCCAGCCTCTGGGTATCTTTTTCTGCCTTGAATTTGATGCATTTTCTAATATGTTGCAGGTGAACTGCGACTTGCGCAGACAGATTGATGAACAGCAGAGAATGCTGGAGCGCTGTAAAGAACGCCTCAACAAGTGTGTAACCATGAGCAAGAAGCTGCTCATTGAGAAGGTGTGTGCATCATCCTTCATTTGTGCGTCTGTAATGTTCATGCAATTCAGAGCCTGTGATAATTGTATGTTGTATTTTGTGTAGTCAAAGCAGGAGAAGATGGCTTGCAGGGATAAGAGCATGCAGGACCGCCTGCGTTTAGGGCATTTCACTACAGTACGACACGGCGCCTCCTTCACCGAACAGTGGACTGATGGTTATGCCTTTCAGAACTTAGTCAAGTAAGACAAACTTGTACACACAGAGAGACGTACCCATGCTTTTTTAAACTAACCATTTAATATAAATGTGCATACACTTCACTTATGCAGGTAAGAAAATCATACCAGTATATTAAGTCCTGTATCAGAATATAGGAATGCCCAGCACTTGAAGGAACCAGAGAAAAATGGGCCTCATTCTTAAGAAATTTAGTAAGAACAGAATCTACACCCACTCAACAGCACACTTATGCTTTTGAGTGCTGACATTTGTACAAAACTAATCTTTTTCTACAGTTCTCCAGCGGTATTTAAATTGCAGTAATATTTAAGAACAAATGTAAGAAATTAACTTAGTGACATGTTGGGTCAGTGAAGCCCATTACTTCAGACAGCTGACCCAAATGCTCAATGACGTACCAGAAAATACACTACACTATTTGGCTCTAAGTAACATTAAGTATCTATTATGACTAAATGCCTCATCTATTAGGAACAATACAATTATCTGCAAAAACCGAACTTAACAGACAACAATAAGGATATTAGTTTGTTTTTAATAATAATAATAGTAATAATAATATTATTACTATTACTATTATTATTATTATTATTAATATTATTAATAGTAATAATAATAATAAATTATGCAACAGTAACTACACTAGATCATTTGGAATACAGAAATGCATAAACCATGAAAAGTAGCCCTAGGTAACCATTGCTCCAAAACAATCAAAGTGCACATTGCAGGGATTTTTAAAACATGTCTTGGCTGGTTTTCAGCACAGTTAGCTGATTTTCTTACTCAGATATGTCTATTAAGGTAATTAACAGTTGAATTAAATCAGGGAATTTGACACATGGTTCAGGATGGTGGGCCTTCAGGACGTTTTAAAAATCCATGCTATAAAGCATATGGTAAGGTCACAATGTTTGCACCAATATCCGATCACACCACCCATCACAGACAGGCGTAGTATATTTTATTGTCTCTAACCTGCAGAAGGAGGTGTGTCTGTATTGATGTTCAAAGAACTTTTCTTCCTTATGGCGTGGACAGTTATGATGAGAAACACTTATTTCTGAGCAGAATCTTGCAGGTTGACTTTAATACACAGTTGGGTTTTATTTTTTTCCAGCCCTGGTGTGACCACAACTTAATGTTTTACTTTTATAGATGGTCTTCTGTGCATGGAAGACTGCAGTATGACTGTCTATTTTGCATGCCTTCCCCAAACCCCCCCCCCACCCAGGTTTAAGAAAAGAATGAAAACCATGCTCTGCACTGCTGTAAACACTGCTGTTCTGAGTTAATGTAGGACAGTACTATACAAAACAGGGTCCTCGCATTAAGAGATTACTATGCAAATATGACGATTGATTTTTAAAGCTACAGATGTTGTTGCACTGAAATTGTCCAACTTAATGGCCTTATCTAGAGTTCCATCCAGTATCATTGTGTCACTATGCCTTACCTCAAGGTTTTCACTTGCATGCTTCATGCCTGTCCTCTCATCCTCTGTCTGTGTATAGGCAGCAAGAGAGGGTGAACTCTCAGAGAGAAGACATTGAAAGGCAGAGGAAACTACTGGCTAAGAAGAAACCGCCCACCGCCTCCCAAACCCCACCCCCTAGTCTGGAGCCCAACAAACGCAAGAATAAGAGCAATGGAGCTGAGAACGAGATGTGAGTGAAGAGGGAGGAGACGGGACTTGGTTTACATGTTCATATTATTTTGCATTTTGTGTTCTGACTTGTTGTTTTGTGCTTCTTTGTGCTGGTAGGTTATCACTAGCAGAGTATCACGAGCAAGAAGAGATTTTCAAATTGAGACTTGGTCACCTAAAGAAGGTACACACCACAAGCTCAACCCCAACATAACACAATGCTTGTTTGTTTGTTGTTTCTGTTACTTATTTACTTATAATGAGGGACTTGTATATGTTGTGTAGGAGGAGGCTGAGATTCAGGTTGAATTGGAACGGTTGGAACGAGTACGTAATCTTCACATTCGGGAACTCAAGAGAATACACAACGAAGATAACTCTCAGTATGTTTGAGCCTTTCTGCTTTTCTACTGTTCCCTTCAGTTTGCTTTGATAACGATGTTTTGCTTTGTCTTTGATTAGTGAACAAAGCTATGTTGGAATTTGCACAATTTGCTGCATGATGTGGCTGATTAATTTGGGCCTGCTGGTGGTTTAGATTTCAGAGTGCCTGAGCTGAAGCTAATGTTTTCTTTATTAGGTTCAAAGATCATCCCACACTGAATGACCGCTACCTGCTGCTTCATCTTCTGGGAAGAGGAGGCTTCAGTGAAGTCTACAAGGTATGGGAGCTTTCTAATGTACCTGGGGCCAGATTCATGAAAGTGTCTTAAGAAAGAAAGAACACACATTTAAGAAGACTTTCTTAATCACTTTTCTTAGAATTAAGTTATTACTTTGCAGGACACATAACGGAGTACTATTATTATTTTTATTTATTTTTTTTTTTAACTAAAATTTTTCTCAACCATTATTAGTGACACTTTTCCATAGTTACATTCTTCTCTTGTAGCTGTATACATTCCAGTTTATAAGTTGACAAAGGAGATGAGATCAAGAATTGTAGTAATGAATATAAAGTAATAATCAAGGCAGAAAAACTGAAAGGAAAACAAAAATAAAAAGCAAACAAAAAACTCCCCTCTGAGATAGGATAGTCCACACATTCTTGTTCACGATGGTATTTTTTACCATTCCGTAAATGTCTAGTAAGTGTAAAAGGGCAGGTCTCTAAGTAAATCCTTGTATTAATAAGGGCATGACTGGGCTCCACCGCATATAAAAACTGTTTTTTGAAGCCTTAGAGAGTATGCAATTTCCTCCATGTTATTTTTTTAAATGTTAGTTAGATATTTTTACCTCTTCTTGGCAGGGGAATCAAAATGTAAATTTACTAAGTTTAGTTCCAGTGAAATCTTTAACTGTGTATTTGAGTAATTTGCATTCTGTGTTCATGTATATTATGTTCTGGCAATAAACATTTTAAATATTTTAAATAGTAACATTTCATGTATTTAGTCTGTTTTTAGAAAGATGTTATTTTAAAACTATGACAGTGTTAGAAAATGTAATATTGTGATTATTGATCAGTATAGAAAAATGTATCTTGAATATTTTTTTGGCCATATCGCCCAGCTCTAACTGAAAGTTACTTTTGAGAATTGCATTTAAAAGCATTCTTAAGAACCTTCAAGTTTTTTCTTAGAACTGTCAGGTATCTGGCCCCTGAACGTTATGCAGTAAGGGTGGGAATTTTATGTTCTACTGCAGTTATTTGTACAAAGCATATCTAATTTTTCTGCATGTGACTGCTGTAGTGAATTTGGTGCCTAGCTCTCACTACATTATGTAATAGACATTCTTTTTGCTCTCTCCATTTTCTTCTTCTCCTTCACTTCCAGGCCTTTGACTTGACGGAGCAGAGATATGTGGCTGTAAAAATCCATCAGCTCAATAAAAACTGGAGAGATGAGAAGAAAGAGAACTACCACAAGTAGGGCACCACTTCACATTCCCTGAAGCTGGAATCATTGTGTAGTTTAAAGAAGCTACGAAACATTATACTTGTTTTTATCACGGCACACAGTGCATTTAAAGTATAGATTTTTCTGTTTAGTTATGTCTTTGAATTCAGTGGTAGAACTCAATGCTTGTGTATTTTTATCGGATGCCTGAGGAGCTTTCTTAACATAATACACTGATGGTTTCAGACATGCCTGCCGAGAATACCGCATCCATAAGGAGTTGGACCATCCCAGAATAGTCAAACTCTACGACTACTTTTCTCTGGACACCGACTCGTGAGCGATTTATCTTAATCCATTTGCTTGCTTAGATACAGTCCTTGTTCTAGCTGATACTAGATAATTTTATTTATTTCCTTTTTTAAATCCTCTGTGTAGGTTCTGCACAGTTCTGGAGTATTGTGAGGGCAACGATTTGGATTTCTACCTGAAGCAGCACAAGTTAATGTCTGAGAAAGAAGGCCGGTCTATCATCATGCAGGTTGTCAACGCCCTCAAATACCTAAATGAGATCCGCCCACCTATTATCCACTATGACCTGAAACCAGGTACAACAAAGTACTATTTTTCTTGGCTTTGAATGCATTTAGAGTGTAATAGCTGAACATTTTACATGTATCTGGTACATCCAGGTTTTCATTAAATGAAGCCAGATTTAACACAATCAAAGCACTGTCACTGCAGACATTACAAGAGGCTGTTTTCCTTTACCCCTTTTTAAAATATTTGTTTTTCTAATGCTTCAGATTTATAACTCATTATAACCTGCATGGGGAAAAGACCATGTCTGTCACCTCTACAACAGTAGTGTAAAATAGCCTTACCAGTGGCTGGAGGGGACTGATTTGGGAAACCTTTTTAAACAACATTGCCACCTGTAGATGGCAGCAGAGTGTCATTGTTTTTCTCCTTGAAGGCTTTAGAAGAACAGATTCCCTTAAAATGGAGACTCATGAGGTGCATTCCATGCACCCTGGTATATCCCTATGAAGTGCTCTACACAAAGAATTTGGAAATTTTAAATAAGGTTCCAAACCAAAGGGAGTGAAAGTGTTCAGTTTCAAGGGATGTTCAAACCGTGTAGGAAATAGTGAGTAATTGCTTATTATGCAAGAAGTTTACCCGCCAGTCATCACATATAAAACAATTTATATTTAAGTTCTGCATTGCTAATTTAACTAGGTTAGGTACCCTGAGGTAAATATTGACTAATATGTCAGAGTGAGGAGGAGTGGAAGACCAGGAGTTTTTGCTGAAAATACTGTAGATTAGCTTCCTCCTTAACAGTTGGCTAACTGCCGCCAAAATGAAATACACGAGATGCAGAGTGTTATAGGGTTTTTGTTTATCATCACAAGCAAGATGGCAAAATACACTCTTGTATGTCGATAAAATCACAGTAATTACCATATTACATACATATGATACATAACAGTTTATTAGTTTGCTAATTACTTTAGAAAACAAAGGAGTGATCAGATTGCTGTCAGCGTAACGTATTGATTGATTATGTTGCAGAGCATTTCTAACCAGTGTTGGGAATAACGGCGTTAAAAATAACGGCGTTACGTAACGACGTCATTTTGTCAGTAACGGGATAAAATAATTTATTACTTTTCCTGTCG
>BRDA01002952.1:367-25422 GCA_036984385.1 Crenuchus spilurus | reverse complement strand
AATATTGACATTTGCCATCTCCACATCATTGCCTTCAGTTTTTATTCACAATTTGTTTAGTGTCCCAACTTTTTTGGAATCCGGTTTGTAGATGATGGACTTGGAAATTTGGAACCTGACACACACATTCTTGTATTTAAAGTCTGCTAACATTCTCTCTACTACCTATAGGTACCTGCCTCCGGAATGCTTTGTGGTAGGGAAGGAACCACCTAAGATCTCCAACAAAGTGGATGTCTGGTCAGTCGGAGTGATCTTCTATCAGTGCCTCTATGGGAAAAAGGTAGCGTGCATATCGACTGTCCTCTTTGAGGGAAACCTGTTCACTGGTCTTGTTTTCCAGCCTGTATTATTTCCTGTAACCCTTTGGCACAATATTAAGTACTCCACTGTGCCATTCCATGCAGGGAAGGGGATGCTGTAATGAATTTGATTAAATTAATTCTCTTTTTAAAAGTTATGCAGCACAAAGCAGTTACAACCATTTTTGTCATTTTGGGGTCGCCGTGGCCTGGTGGTTAGGGATCTGGACTTGGATCGTGACTGAAGTACCCTTGAGCAAGGCACCTAACTCCCAATTGCTTCCTGGGCCCATGTGCTCACTACCCTCTAGTGGTTTTCTGTGTGTTTCACTGCATGGTTGGGTTAGATGCAGAGGTCAAGTTCCTCTGTGTACAAGCACATTGGTCAATGATTGTGCACTTTCACAGCCAGTGCTGTTTTGAGATGCTGGTAATAAACTGTTCATGCTTCTGCACTTGTTTAAGCCTGTAATGATCAGACAGTTGTACTCTGTTGTGATACAGATACAGGTTTTTTTCCATTTTAGAATTTTTGAAAGACTCTGTCAAGTTAGTCCTTCAGAGCATCAATCATCACAATTAGTATTTATCCAAAAAAAACCGCCCAGTTACAACTGTATTTTTGACTTGTGGAGTACACCTAACACACTGCTGAAAGATCTGTCTGCACTTGTGTTTTCTTTACCTCTCCAGCCGTTTGGTCATAACCAGTCACAGCAAGATATCCTACAAGAGAACACTATTCTCAAAGCTACCGAGGTGCAGTTCCCTCCCAAACCTGGTGTTTCACCTGAGGCTAAGGTACAACTCCCTGTTTTTTTCTGTTTTTGTCTGCAGACGCTTTTCCTGATCAGGTTTATTCAGGTTCGTCATTCGTTACAGCTCATGTCTGGATATTTTTATAACATTGAGTGCTACGTCAACTTAGAATATTGCGAAAGGTTTGTTGTTGATTTTAATTCAAAAAGGTAAACAGTCTTTTATATTCATTACATGTAAAGTGACATTTCAAGCCTTTTTAGTGTTATTCATGAAGATCAGAAATCCAAAATCTCGTATTAGAATATTTCATTTTTAATCATTTACTATTCAAAAACATTCAAACAAAAAAGGCAAAAAATGTCACATGTAATGAAAATAAAATGATGGTTTGCCTTTTTGAATTAAAGTACGAAGACAAATGCACTTTTATACAATATTCAAACTTTTGGAGATGCACTAGTAGTTTTTCCTCTTGTTTTTTTGGACTTCCGTTACTGTGGGGGTTTTGCTCACTGAAAAAGGAGGTTTTGAAAACACTTTCCAGGGTGAAGATTTCAGCGTTTTTGTGTGAAATGAGAAACGCAGCAGCAGTTCAAACATGCTGTCGCACTACAGTGTAGAGGCATCAGAGTCTACTGCTTTGTTCCTTTTTAAATTATGTTGGAAAATGATAGAAATCTTTTCTCTGAACTGTTTCAGAGAACAGTGGATCTGTGACGGCATCACACATTGCTGTTACAAAATCTTGATGCTCTATATTTTGGTACAATGTGCATGCCTGTAGTTTCTTCTTGAGCCATTTCTCTGTTGACCCTATTGGGTTGGCAAGATCATGTGAGCATTTATAGGTTTTTACTGAGAAAAACGAGACCTTAAGTTGTCTCTCCATGCACATTTCAAAGCAACTGATATCATAAATATATCAATTTTATGACCATGCATCCATATTAATTATATGTATATAATCCTGACTCCAGGCCTTCATTCGCCGATGTCTGGTCTACCGCAAGGAAGACCGTATTGATGTCCATCAGCTGGCCAGTGACCCCTTCCTGCTCCCCCATATCCGTAAATCGGTGGCCACCACTGGTAACTCCAACACAGCCATTGCCTCCACCTCCAGCTCCTCCAGCAGCAGCGCCTCAAACTGAGAGCTCCACCCGTCTGATCTTGTCTTGATTCGGAGCAGAGAGAGTGGGGCTCTGTATTCGCCCCAGCCAGCTCTGCAGTGCCTGAGGATAGAGGATGACTGACCTCTACCTACAGTTAGAAGGGGAAAGAGAGGGAGCAGGAGGAAGGGGAAAGAGGGGTGGAGGAAGGGGTGAGAAAGATGTCCATCCCTTCTACCTCCTTCCTCTCCCTCAGTATTTCAGATTGTAATGTGCGGAGGGGAGTGAAAAAAGCACCCTTGGAGTGAGAGGAAGGAAGAACGAGCTGGAGTTTAATGCTACAACTAGAAATGGACTGAATGGAGCAGAAGAGATTTTGCAACTACTTTTGGACAGATGAAATGGACTACTAGACTGAGACATGCCCTGCACCCCACAACACACAGACACATTAAAAACACACACACGCATACATAAGAGAGGTCATCTTCAGTTTGTTTGAAGGCAAATACCGGACATAGTGGGAGAAGCCCCCTACTCCTACTGTAGTTCATTTATGTAAGATAATGCAGAAGTTTCGGGACTTAAAGGAGATAATCTGCTTGCCCAGCACACACTTGTGCCCTACTCTTCTCATATTTTTTTTTCTTCCTCCCCACAAGCTCTTGGAGACCCTTTTGATGGTTCTGTTTCAGTGCTGAATCCTGAATCCTCATCATATAAGCAATTAATTGCTGTCATATCAAAACCCTGTTTTGCTGGCTTGGTGTATGGACCAATAGAAATGGTCCCAAATTACTTTCATGTTACATTAACTTACAGTAAAAGTAAAGACCGTTTCTCCTTTGTTAGATTTCTGTTACAGATTTGAAATCTTTGATATGACGGCCACCAAATTTCTAATTCTAAAATAATGTATTTTTTCAGGTGAAGTCTTAACAGCTTAAACAATTCTTAAATGTTCTTTTGCAACCTTTTTGATCAGTTTTGCTTTTTTCCATCCCTCCTCCTCTGTGACCAAAGCTAGGCTCTACCTGTAGGTGGTGCTGTTTGACTTGAGTTTTTTTTATGGATTGAAGAGATCATCACTTAGAAAGGTTATTATTGTAGATGGTTTAGCGACACTAACCAATGGCCCCAAGTATGTTTTTAATGTTTTAAAATTGGAAAAAGTCTAACACCTTTTTTTAAAAGAAAAAACTTGAGATTGGTAGATTTTTCTCATTTTCCATCTTTTATAATTGTTTTAAAACACACACACACAAACATGCTCATATTTATTTAGGTCTGTTTAAATAGCTGATTCCTGGTCCCGATTGTCTACTGTGTGGGGGAAGAGGACTTTTCGGCGGGAGGGGGATAGTTACGGGGTACAGGGCAGAAATGGCAATGTTCATTAAATAATATTGTTTAAAAAAAAGTCTGCACACTTGCCTTCATTTGAAATCGTATTTTATTAGAGTCAAGCGATTCATAGGGTTTGTTTGCCCATATTTTTCATAATTCAACCATGAGCCTCTTTTTATATTTATATATATATATTTTTATATATATATATATAAAATCTCACACACACATGATTATCCATTTAAATTTGCATGTCCAAATTTTAGTTTCAGCAACTACATGAAATGAATGCCACGTTGATTGTTTTTGTAATGGACCAATCAGATGAGCAGAAAATGTCATGATTTCTAGCAATATGCTTACAATGTTACTGAACACAACAAAAATGTAGGAGCTCTTGGACCCCAGAAATATTTTGTTCAGCCTGCGCAGCACTGAAGTGACATTGTATAGGTTTGTGTTATTTTCGTTTGTGCCACAAGAGGTCGCCCTTCAGCAGGACACACATTGACTTCTCAGGTCTATTTATTTGGGACTCAAACATCAGTAAAGACTGCAACTAAACAACATTTTTCTGTAATGTTTAAACGCTTATTCCAAAAAGATGCCTGATGGTTTATTTGAAGTGAAGTATTTAAATGGCAGCTCAAAAAAGGCAGAAATGCAGCTTAGAAAATAAGACCGTAATGAATCTCTGAATGCAAGTGTGGAACTGCCAGTGGGCCGAGGCTACTTAAGAGGTTAAGATGTAAACAAAGTAGTTGAGTGGTTTGATGTAAGAAGCTCCATTCTAGGTCTAAGCTATGCAAACGTTTTGAAGAACTAATGGAATTCTCCATTTTTAACCAAAGTTAAGGTCTAAAGTTAGATTGAGGTCAGTTTATCTTGGTTACTGTGGCCAAACTTGACATGTATATTGCTCTACTGCATAATTTTCAGGATTTCTTTCTTATGTGGAATTTAAGGAGCATCTAGCAAAGAAATATTGGCATAAACTGCTCCAGTTTCCTAAACATCTGCGCTAATAGTATCCAAAATAGGCCTGTTGACTTCTTTTAAAGACTACTGCTCACAAATATGTTCTTAAAAGCTCAAACTAAGGATGCACAGGTTTTTGGATTGTAACTGTCTTTGGAAATATCAGTGAAATGTCCTGTAAATAGTTATAAAGTAGGAAGTTTTTTTGTTTATAGCATGGTTGTAAAAGTGTTGTCAACCTTATGTGTATATATATGATGAAGTCTAAATTTTGCTCCATTGTGCAAGAGCAAAACCACAACACATGCTGTGGAATTAACTGGTTTTAATAATTGGTAGATGACAAAATATCAAGTTTCTATTTCTAATTGAAAATCATCAAAATGTGTGGTTGTATCTCATTGATTTACACAGTCATGATGTTCCTTACACTCAACATAGTTGGCCAAGAAATGTGTTGCTTAATTTCATTAATTTTGCACTAGAGCTACACGTCTGTTAGCTGCTTGAAAGTCTTCTGTCCTATATCTTTCATGTCTTAGTGGACTGACAACCTTTAGCATAAGGAGACAACTGTTTTCAATTAAACAGAAGTTTGGTTATTTTACACTATCCTAAACCACACCTGCAAGTTCATGCAACATTCAGATCTGGTTGTGATTTGGATTGGCTGAGATGTTTTAATTGTATTTTTTTTTACAGGCATGATTAGGATATTTGGGTGACTTCTGAATCCCAGTGTTAGCTTCATAGTTCTATGACAAGCCAATCATTTAACTCTGTTAAGAATATGCAGATCATTGCCCTCTTCTCAGATTTATGGTCCAGGTTGGACAAAATGCCAACATTCAGGGGAAGAGAGCAACAGTCATTGTGGAGAATAGATGACTGTTGTCTACTAGTTGACTACTGCTGATGGACTGTAGGACCAACACATACTACAGAGCTACTGTCTGTGACTTTATCCACAAGTTGGATGAATCAGCAAGGTAGGTGTGTTTAATAGTGTAGCTTGTACATATGAACCATGATACCACCACCACGTCAGTGTCATTGCAGTGCTGAGAATGATCTACCATCCAAATAACTGCTCTGTAGTGGTCCTGATCACTAATAAACAGTGAAATGAGGATGGTGTACAGAGAAAGAGATGGACTACTGTAAGTCAATGGAGCTGATAAAATGGACAATGAGTGTACATACAAGGAGGTGATGTTATTGTAATGGCTAATTGGTGAATGAATGTGTAGATATGGTTTCTGAAGTATTTTGCAGTGTAACGTTTCAGTGCATCTACTCCAGAACCTTTTCTGATCTAGCGTAGAGTGTATTCAGCTGAAGCAGCGCCCAAGATCCAGGCCTATTCCACAATTAATGACTAACTGTGTGCATGAATACATGCATACCTCCATGCAAAGAAACATCCATTTGAATGTTCACAGTGCAGCTGTAATTTAGACCAGTGGTTCTCAAATGGGTGGGGCGCAAGCGCGGGGGACAAATCACAAAAAATCACAAAACATCCCAGACTCATTGACTATTTGTACAAAGGAGGTGCAGTAAATGCCCGCCTCCTTTGAAATGTAAGCGGATGGATTATTAAAACGCACAAATCAGCCAGTTTCATTTCAAATCCACCAAATCCGACAACACGCGCATTTCTAGATCTCTCGTCATGTTTATTTGTGTTCTCGCTGTTATCCATCTAAACGCTTATCCGTTAAAAAACGACTAACCTCACAGACAGGTTTTTATAAAGACTTCCTATATCAGCCCTAGATATTTTTTTTTTTACTGCTAGGCGTGCAGTTTATGGAGGACCAAAAATGACAAAAGTATAAATAAATACATTTATTTATTAATTGATAGATAAATCAATAAATAAATAATTAAATACAAATTATTTATACTTTTGTCATTTTTGGTCCTCCATTTATTCATTCATTTATTTATACTTTTGTCATTTTTGGTCCTCCATAGCAGTTTAGCCTGCATTTTCATTGTGTTACAACACAACTATCACAGGTGTTTATTCGCCACTTTCACAAATCCCAGAATGCACAGCGCAAATGGAAACATCCGGTTCACCAAGCTATCAGTACTAAGCTCCACTATCATGCTGCTTGCCACACTGGCCTACATTGAATTGATAGCATGCAACACGATAGCTTGCAACAACGTGTTTACACTAAAAACCCACTGCATAACTGAACATACAAGTTGACACAACAAGATATGATGTTTAATATCCAAAGACATATTATCTGCATATAGTTACAAAAGCTAGTAGATATCACGTAAGTATATACTTACCAAATAAAGTTGTAAACAGTGTATGTAGCGTAGCTGGCACAGACATAAACAAGAGAAAATGGTGAACCGGATGTTGCCGGTTGCGCGGTGCATTCTGGGATTTGTGAAGAGACCGAATACACACACAATCCTAAATACAATCCTAAAGTCATAAAATAAAAAAATTATAATTTTTTTTAATATGATATTTGATTCAGAATCAAAAACCAGAAAATGTTCCAAACAAAAATGTTAAATATATAAAATGGAATGGAGCTGAATTTGATTTAGTTCTTTAATCGTTGCGTTTGTGTAACCCGGAAGTTACTTGTAACTGGTGTTGATCGAAACCACTCCCTACACCCTCATTAGTATTGCACTCTATAGGGAGAGATGAAATAGTTTACAAAATAGCTGTGAAAATATGAGTGAATTCTGAGTCATCTCTAACAGTCAGCTACGTTATGTTGTTTAGAAACATAAGCCTCACTTTAAAGGCACAGTAATATTTCTTTTAGCAGAATTAAAGATAATCACTAATAAAAATGATTAATAACACATCTACTCATTATAAACTAAGAAGTCGTTTGATTATTTTACCTTAGAATAAGCTGTTTATATCTACATTGGTCGCGGGTCGAACACCGACTGCAATAGCATATTTACAGTTGGTTTATTAAAAATGCTTTTCAGTAAGACTCAACGACAAAAATTCCAATAACATAATTTTATTTAAAAATGCATTTATTCAAAATGCTTAAGTTAACATTTCCTGTAATGAATGAATAGCACAATGAAATAAATAATGTCTCATCTAAACATCCCTTACTTAAGAACAAAAGTTAACAATAACTCTCAACTCCAAATAACACATGATACTCAGTTACCCTCAGTAACGAACGAAATATTGTTCTGTAGGCTATTGGAAAAAAATTAATTAACAAATGACACACCATAACAATAACACACTGTGCACAAGGCTTCCCATTTGTCTCGACCCGGTCTGAAAGCGGGGAAACTCTTCTGTAAATCGTCGGTAAACATACACTTGCGCTTCGGCATGTTGCTTGCGTACTGACAGTCACGCTGCCCTCAGAACAGGGCTGCGCTCAGGGATTACGTCACACGCAGCGCCGTGAGCAGTGCCCTAGTGCCTGTAAATTTACATTTTAATGGGCCAATGAAGATAATTTGAAAAACCAGGACATTTCCTCACTTTTTTTAAAAAACCCGGGACGCCCGGGACAGGACGTGAAATACGGACATGTCCCGGGAAATACGGACGTTTGGTCACCCTAATATATATATCGTGTGCGGAGTGTTTTTCCCCCCATTCCACCTTAAATGGTGCTGCGGGACATTGTAGTGCATCGGTGCTGAACACTACTGCAGCATTTAGGTGGAACGGGAGATTCGTAGCTGCGCGCTAGTTTGCGAGCTTAGTAGTATGAGCTTGTTGTGAACTGTTATCGGCTGAAGTGCTTCTTCAGAGCAATGCAAGCTTACCTTGACTGGAGGAAAATGTGTATCCTGCCTGCATTATCCGTCTACAGTGAAGCAGTTTGATGCATTTATTTTGTACAGAAAACGGCTAACATTTACAATAGCACTACTGAAGTGCAGAAAATGTTTCGTCTGCATTTTAGCTATGATAAGTTTACATATTACATTTCATACATTTCATTAAAATTAATCTTACCACTTGACATCACTAGCTCTAAAGCTGCTATTAGACATCGCGTTCGGGAGTATCAAAGATATATGACGTCTTATGGCCACCGTAGAGGCTCCTTCGTGTTTGGAAGGGAGGAGCTGTGGAAAGAGTCTTCATTTGGTTGCAATATGGAAACTAAACCACTAGATGTCGCTGGAAACTACATACTGTGCCTTTAACCAACTACAGGGAAAATGTGCAAACTTTACGGCGTCCAGTGCTTGCAATGTTGCCAGATTAGGTGGTTTCATGCAAAATTGGTCGGGCTGTTTGAAATTGGCCGGAGAAACACGTGTCCTGCTAATTGAAAAGACTTTATGGAGTGATTTTTGTGTCAAAGTTTCACAATAGCAAAAATAAATCTGCAAGCAAAATCCACAGAAACATGTCCATAAAGTATATCTTGTGAATGCAAAAAATAAAAATATATAAAATATAAATGTAAAGTTTATTTCATTAAATGTTATGTTTGCATGTTGACCA
The DNA here is from genome assembly GCA_036984385.1 of Crenuchus spilurus. Lineage (NCBI taxonomy): Eukaryota > Metazoa > Chordata > Actinopteri > Characiformes > Crenuchidae > Crenuchus > Crenuchus spilurus. Next base: position 16,435 of record BRDA01002952.1, on the reverse strand, counting down.
TTTTTGGTTTCAATGTTTTTTTTCTACAAATTTTGGATTCAATGTTTTTTTTTTTTTTTTTTTGCTTTTTCCGGTAAGGTTCCTTGCTTCTCGAATCTCTTTTTGTTTCTGCCCCGCATTTTTTTGCTTCTGAGTTTTGGAACACTTTTCACTGTGGGTGGGACTTAGAAGGCGGAGTTGGCTTTGAATTTCCATTGGTCACTGACAGCAGCTTTGAGTCCGCGCGTCTGCTTCACACAGCGTTTTCAAACTTTTTTTTTTTTCTTTTTTCTTTTTTGTATGTCTGTTCGGATTGGTTCTTTACATGTTCGAGGTTTAAAAAATTACTTAAATGCAAAGCAATTTTTAAATTTTGTAATTGAAGGAATGATGCACGGATTTCAGCGGGGCCAGTGCACCTGTAAAAACAAGCTTGCCCCCCCGCTCCCCTCATGCCCCACCCCCCACCCCACATGGCCCCTTTAAACGAGGAGCGAGTTACGTCACTCTTGACACGCGATTACAAAGCGGAACGTCAATGAAAAAACACATTTTCAATCGGACCCTTTTAGGTGGCGGACTGAGTTGCCTTCGTTGACGGAAAGTGCTTCCCTGCTGCTGTGGACTAAAATTATATAAAGAGAGAAGCAAAGAGAAAATAAAGGTGAGTACAATGTTTTGTCAGAGCTGTCTATTTAAGCAAGCTGCGTTAATTGGGAAAATAAATTTAGTCTAGCGTTATTGAGAATATGTTGCACCACTAAGTAATATGTATATGTATAACGTTAGCTAGCAAACGGAAAGATCCCATCATAGTGGTGGCATGACACTTACTGATTGCTCTGTAGTTCTTTCCAAAATGAAGAGGAAAGGTGATCTATCGAATTTCTTAAAAAAAAAAAAAAAAAAAAAGATAGTCAGACTGTGGTAAGGGAAGCAGGCAACTGCACAGAATGAACAGGAAGAGCAGGAAACGTAGTCAGTTGGTTTGGACAGTGAGGATACCATAGAGCAGTTAAAGATAGATGGACATCATGTGAGTGAGGCTGAGGATTAATTGGAAGCTGAGTGTGAGAAGCAGAGAAAAGAGCCATTTGCGGCCACAAGCACAGCACCTTCAGGTTTGTGATGTTGAAAAACTCTTGTTAGTCAGTTTATGTGGCATCTATAAATATGTATAGGTTTATGATTGCTTGAAAGTAGTCAAAAAAGCCCTGTCATATTTTAATGTATATGATTTAGATGAGAGTTATGTATTTAAGAGATGTTAGATGCTTGCTGTAGAATTACTTGTAGAATAGAATATTTGTGCTATTATTCAAAGTATTTGTTTGTTTTTCTTACTCCAGACATCAGCAAGTGCAGAGATGATCCACCAGTGCAGCCAATTTTAAAAATGTATCCAAGGACTCTGATGGACACTCTGAGACAGGAGGAGGAGTTTCAAGGCAGCCTGGTACAATATCCACCCCTGGCTTGAATATTAAAAAAGTCAGACACTGCGTATTGCTACAGTGAGGAAAATAAGTATTCGAACACCTTGTGAATTTGTAAGTTCTCCCACTTAGAAATCATGGAGGGATCTGAAATTTTCATCTTAGGTGCATGTCCCCTGTGAGAGACATGATCTAAAAGAAAAATCTGGAAATCACAATGTATGATTTTTTTTAATAATTTATTTGTGTTACTGCTGCAAATAAGTATTTGAAAACCTGTGAATCAGCAAACATTCTGGCCTTCAAAGACCTGTTAGTCCGCCTCTAAAAATTCCACCTCCACTTATTATTCTAAAATTAGAAGCACCTGTTTGAGGTCGTCTTCTGAATAAAGACACCCGCCCACCCCACACAATCAGTAAGACTCCAACTGCTAACATGGCTAAGACCAAAGAGCTGTCCAAAGACACCAGAGACAAGATTGTAAACCTCCACAAGGCTGGAAAGAGCTACGGGGCAATTGCCAAGCAGCTTGGTGAAAAAAGATCAACTGTTGGAGCAATTATTAGAAAATGGAAGAAGCTAAACATGACTGTCAGTCTCCCTCGGACTGGGGCTCCATGCAAGATCTCGCCTCGTGGTGTATCATTGATCCTAAGAAAGGTGAGGAATCAGCCCAGAACTACACGGGAGGAGCTGGTCAATGACCTGAAGCAAGCTGGCACCACTGTTTCCAAGGTTACTGTGGCTAATACACTAAGACGTCATGGTTTAAAGTCATGCAGGGCAAGGAAGGTTCCCCTGCTTAAATCAGCACACGTCCAGGCCAGTCTTAAGTGTGCCCATGACCATTTGGATGATCCAGAGGAGTCATGGGAGAAAGTGCCATGGTCAGATGAGACCATTTCATTTTAGTGGACACGGTCAAAACTGTTCCTGAGGTAGAGCAGTTCTTCTGCTTATCAGAAAGATTGTATGTCTTCACATCTGGGTCATAAGTGCATCAAAAATGGATCAGTGTGCAAAACGAAATGTATGGATGTGCAGCCAGGGAGCTCCAGAGATTAACTGATACTCGTTGGGCATGTCAGTATACGGCTTTACGTAACATTGTTGATAGACTGCCTGCCTTTAAGTGAGTTCTTCATGAGATAGCCCAAGAACACAGTGGTGACACAGCTAGATTTACAATTCATTGTTTATCTTGTTACATTCTATAAAGTGTTTGGAGAAACAAAACTTCTGTCAGATTTGCTACAGTCTTCATCACTTGACCTCTCAAAGGCTGTTGATTTAGTCAAAGCCTCAGTTCAGACTTTGAATGACTACAGAGATTAATCCTTTTTTGATAATCTGTGGAATGAAGTGCTGAGTACTGCTGAGCAATGTGATACTGCAATACAGCCAACTGCAAAACAACAAATAAAGCTAAGCTCCCACCCTGCTGGACACTGTGTGCTCACTACTGTAGGTCAGAAAAGAAAAAAGTTTTCATACAGCTTTTTTCTACCCCGTTTCAGATCAGATGCTCACTTAGCTTAACAGGCGTTTCTTCAGCAGAAACTGTGACACAATGAATGGCATCCAAACCCTAAACCTCCAAAGTGATTAATTTCTCAGAAAGGATGCTTTGTTTGCTAATATCTATGAGTCAAACATAGAAGACTTAGGACATGAATTACATCAGTTCAAGAGAATTTTAGAAAGGAAAATACAGAGTGGTTTGCCAAGTCCCTCTAGTGTTGTAGAGTTGACATCTTTCATTGAACCTTCTTATAAAGTTTTTTTGAGCTGTTGTTTAAGCTGTGCAAAGTAGCTGTTTCAGTCCCAGTTAGCACAGCTTCTTGTGAGTGTAGTTTTTCTGCACTAAAGCTGGTAAAAACCTACCTTAGGTCCACTATGGCAGATGAGACTGAGCAATTTGGGTGTACTGCGTATTGAGTTAAGGAGGGCAAAAGCCTTAAATTTGGATGAATTTGTTGATCTGTTTGCAAGAAAGCATAAAAACTGTAGAATACACTTGATGTAATAGAAATTGAATATGAAACTGTAAAAAGACTGTTTCAATCCTAGTCATTTTCTGCGCTAATGCTGGGGTGTACCATAGCTGGTAATGGACAAATAGACAAGAAAGCATAAAAAATGTCAAATCAGTTGATGTAACAAATTGAAAAAGTTGAAAAGACTGAAATGAATAAATAACATGGTTAGGTAGCATTGTGAATTTATTGATGTGTTTATATGAAGCATTGTGAATTTGTTGATCTGTTTATATCAAACATTAGAAAGGTTGAATTCAGAAAGTATTTCTACTGAAAACTGCATAAATAAAACTCTGAATTGCATCAAACGTCGATATTTTTTTTTTTCTTCTTTGTAATTCCTGCAATGAAGACTGTTATAGGCCCCTCTAATATTGCCATTGGCCCCAGCCTGGCTCCTCTACTTTTAATGGTCTAGAACTGCCACTGGACAAATCACTACACACACCGTTAAATCATAAACTTAAAAAAAAAAAAAGAAGAAGAAATATTTCAAACTCATCACGATGTGAATGAAGACAGTGGAGTCACACATGCACAGCCTGAAACAAACTGCACTATAGTTAGTTTAATATTACTCACTCATTTATATTCGTAATTCCACTTTTCCTCACCAGTTAACGCAGATTCACCAGCACAGGTACAGTTTCGGGGTGAAATAGAAGACAACAAACTACAACCACAACATTTGGTAAAGCTCACTTGTTGACAGATGACACAGAAGCCTTGTGTTCACTCTTGACTACATGCTACAGAGTTAGGGACCATTTCAAAATTACCCACTACATGCTTCAGAGTTAGGGACCATTTCACAATTACCAGAAGAAATGAGAAGTGTTACATTCACTTTAGGCATTTTCATGATTGTTTCATGTTTTATATTAATTAGTAATAAACAGGATACTTATGCTGGAGTTGGCAATAGTATTTTTTTATACATGTTCATATATTATTGTCTTGTGTAATTTTTCTAACATTTGTTTTATGTAAAATTATAAAAGTTAAGGACCTGGTCTGGTGACCTGAAGGTTGCCGGTTCGATCCCCGGGCAGGTCACGACTGAAGTGCCCTTGAGAAAGGCACCTAACCCCCAATTGCAAGTTGCTTTGGATAAAAAGCGTCTGCTAAATGCCTCAAATGTAAATATAAAAGTAATCAGTTAAACTCTTATGTTATTAAACCTAATAATGTAAAACCAACTTAAATACATATATTCCACATATACTACAAGGCTTAATTTGTGACATAGGGAAGTTATTTATAATGATTTTAATAAAAAAATTACATAGATGGGGGGTGGGTGGGGGGGATCAGAAGGGTGGCCTGAACTGCATTGAACCAGCGTTGGTGGGGCCCAGCTTGCAAAAGGCTGAGAACCACTGATTTAGACTAATGGTCTGTGGCTTATGATGTTCTTGGGAGTTTGTGGTTTGAAATGGACTGTAAAGTCTTTAAAGTCTATTCATTTTTGTTCAACGTGAAGCAGACAGAGCAAACTGGACTAACTGTGATCACGTTTAAAAGAACCACACACAACAGAAGACCTAGAACTTAGAATAGAAAAGAACTGACTTGCTCTCTGATAGCAACAGTGATGTGGCCTCAAACTGGGATCCAGCATTTAACTGTGGCCCACATACCACATGGTATAATGAGCCAAGATGTGTATTTTTTTTGGGTTTTTTTTGTTTTAAAGACGTCTTGCTTACCAAATCACTACTGCAACAGTAATGTCAGCTCTCCAGTCCAGCTCTGTTATGACACTTTATGTGGAAGTTAATCATGAGGATCTCAGCCTATGTTTGTGTGGTCTAAATGCCTGGAAGAAGAACGTTTAGTCATTGTGGGAACATCTGGCTGTTCTGTCCCTGAGTTTAAGGTAAGACAAGTGTTCATGGTTCTAAACAGAACAATTTTCTTTACTCAAGAATCCTTGAAGAACCATCCCTTTTAAAGGAATTTTATTTCAGTTAAGTAACAGCATCTTATCCGCTTAATCCAAAGGCATGTGTGTGAACCACCAAAACACCATGCCACCCAATTTCCATATCTTGAATGAATGAACATTACACTTCTACAGTACCGGTGCTAGGCATCTGGGTGCCCTAAGCACAAATATTTTGTGTGCCCGCATCCTGCCTCCCTCCCACATGCAACTCCATATCTGTGCATACAAACATACATTCATACACACACACCAGGGTAATTTAGGGTAGCCAATTCACTTGATCTCCATGTTTTTGGACTGTGGGAGGAAACAGGAGTTCCTGGAGGAAGCTTACACGGACATGTGGAGAACATGGAAACTCCACCCAGATGGACTTGAACCCAAGACCTCAACGTGGAGAGGCCAACATGCTAACCACAAAGCCACTTCTCAAAAGCCTCTTTTTATTTTCTGTCTTGCCCAAATCTTATGCCTTTCTACCACGGATGCATGAAATCAACGCAAAATATTAATGTTTTTTGCAAAAGAACCTTTTAAATTGTTTTATTATTTGTAACAACACATAGTAAGCACAGAAAAATCAGGCTGCACAGCACTGAAGGAACATTATGTAGGTTTCATCTGGTAATTCACATTTGTGCCACAAGAGGTCGCCCTTCACCATAGACAGTACTGTTTTATTTGACTTATTTAAACATCAGTAACAACTTTAGTCACGGCTTATTCCATCTAAAGATGTATGTAAAGCAAAGGCCTTAAATTGCAGCTTTAAATGGGTAAAAATGCACAACTTATGTATAAATAACAAGATTTCAGCAACTTATATTGCTTAGAAAATGAGAGAGAAATGAATATCTGAATGTAAGAAATGTGCACAGAACTGTTGAGTCTGTTGAGCTTCTCTGGATGTGCCTCACTTTGGTAGGAATATAAACATGCGAGTGTTTTTCTAAAGACTAGAGTATTTCAGATGCTCACTAATTCTCAAAATATTGTTGGTACTTCATGGCTGCTGCCAGACGTGTTGGGAAATACCTGAAGAGAAAGTTGTTTCAGTAGTTTTGTGTCCAGAGTCGTGGTGACGTGGGCAGATACAGCTCTGCCGCTGCTACCGGGGTTGCCAGGTACACAATTTTAGATCCTAAAAGGCTTGTTTGAAAAATGCAGGTGAAAATTCAAAGATCGCGGATTTTTGGGCTACTTTTTATATTATAAAAATCATCATAATATCAGTAATATAATGATGAATAGAACAATACAGATACCATTGTAAACAAGATGCTACACAAAAGATATAAATTAGAATATACAATTTAAAACAAAGTAAAACTAATTTAGGGTTAATTTTAGCTACAGGATACTTATGCTGGAGTTGGCAACCCTGGCTACTCTTCTACAGCTATAACCATACGGTCTCTTTCTGTCTGAAAACAGACCAAAAAAATCCCATTTGGCCATGTAGTCAGTGAGTCACACAATATCTGAAGAATTAGCTTTCAATAAGCGTGGTGTAAAATATTTAAACTGTAACTTCTCATGAATTCTTATTTCCTCATTGGCGAAAGTTTTATTCGCAAGCCACGCTTATTCAAACGGCTGAATTCCACCTTAAATAGTGCTGCAATTCCATTCAGGCGCGTGGTACTGTACCATATAACACAACGCGCCTGAATGGAACTGCTGCCCTATTTAAGGTGGAATGGGACATTCCGTTAAGACAAATAGGCTAGCTTCAGCTATCTCTCCTCTCGTTGAGTTGTCAATCAAACTGATCTCCGCTTTGAGTCGGCCACGAGTGTCTGTGTGGAAACATGGGAGGGTTGCCAGGTCCCAAAAATTCCCCAACCCCACAGCAGTTGAAGCTAAACCAAAATCTTAAGCTTTTAATCGTTCTAATCAGACGTTTGAGGAAGCTAAATCTTCTTTTAATATTTTATTTTATATTTTACACATTTGAAGCATTTCCTGTGTATGTATGCTATTATTATTATTAGTAGTAGTAGTAGTGGTAGTGAATGTAAGACAGGCAGAGAATACCTTATCTAGGGTTTTTTTACATTTAAAACATAAAAATCTACTTTTCCTTTCTCTTTGCTCGAATGTACTTGATCCTAACAGAATATATATAGTCATGGCAGAAAGTGTTGGCACCCCTGAATTTATTCCAGAAAATGAAGTATTTCTCCCAGAAAATTATTGCAATTACACATGTTTTGTTATACACATGTTTATTTCCTTTGTGTGTATTGGAACAATACAAAAAAACTGAGGAAAAAAAAGGTAAATTTGACATAATTTCACACAAAACTCCCAAAATGGGCCGGACAAAATTATTGGCACCTTTTCAAAATTGAGGGTAAATAACTTTGTTTCAATCATGTGATGCTCATTCAAACTCACATTTGATAAGTAACAGGTGTGGGCAATTTATAAATCACACCTGAAACCATATAAAAGGAGAGAAGTTGACTCAATCTTTGCATTGTGTGTCTGTGTGTGCCACACTAAGCATGGAGAACAGAAAGATGAGAAGATAACTTTCTGAGGACTTGAGAACCAAAATTGTGGAAAAATATCAACAATCTCAAGGCTACAAGTCCATCTCCAGAGATCTTGATGTTCCTTTGTCCATGGTGCGCAACATAATTAAGAAGTTTACAACCCATGGCACTGTAGCTAATCGCCCTGGACGTGGACGGAGGAGAAAAATTGATAAAAGGTTGCAAGAAGGATAGTCCAGATGGTGGATAAGCAGCCCCAAACAAGTTCCACAGAAATTCAAGCTGTCCTGCAGGCGCAGGGTGCATCAGTGTCAGCTCGAACTATTCGTCGACATTTGAATGAAATGAAACGCTATGGCAGGAGACCCAGGAGGACCCCACTGCTGACACAGAGACATAAAAAAGCTAGACTGCAGTTTGCCAAAATGTATGTAAGTAAGCCAAAATCCTTCTGGGAAAACATCTTGTGGACAGATGAGACCAAGATAGAGCTTTTTGGTAAAGCACATCATTCTACTGTTTACCGAAAACAGAATGAGGCCTACAAAGAAAAGAACACAGTACCTACAGTCAAATATGGTGGAGGTTCAAAGATGTTTTGGGGTTGTTTTACTGCCTCTGCAACTGGGTGTCTTGACTGTGTGCAAGACATCATGAAATCTGAAGATTACCAAAGGATTTTGGGTCACAATGTAGGGCCCAGTGTCAGAAAGCTGGGTTTGCGTCCTAGGTCATGGGTCTTCCAGCAGGACAATGACCCCAAACATACTTCAAAAAGCACCCAGAAATGGATGGAAACAAAGCGCTGGAGAGTTCTAAAGTGGCCAGCAATGAGTCCGGATCTAAATCCCATTGAACACCTCTGGAGAGATCTTAAAATTGCTGTTGGGAGAAGGCACCTTTCAAATATGAGAGACTTGGAGCAGTTTGCAAAAGAAGAATAGTCCAAAATTCCAGTTGAGAGGTGTAAGAAGCTTGTTGATGGTTATAGGAAGCGATTGATTTCAGTTATTTTTTCCAAAGGGTGTGCAACCAAATATTAAGTTTTGTGTGAAATTATGTCAAATTTACCTTTTTTTTCCTCAGTTTTTTTGTATTGTTCCAATACACACAAAGGAAATAAACATGTGTATAACAAAACATGTGTAATTGCAATAATTTTCTGGGAGAAATACTTCATTTTCTGGAAAAAAATCTGGGGTGCCAACATTGTAGATATAAGATGTAATTTTCAGATCTCTTTCCAGTTAATCTTCTAATACTATGAAGTCTTTCTAAGACATGTCCAACATTATTAATACTTTTTTAACTGTGTTAATATAAGAGCTTTTTCATTTGTAAAGTAGCCAAAAAAAACCGCGACCATTTTTTACACACGACTTCATTTTCAAATTGGCGTGAAACCTGCGAACCTGGCAACCTGGAGAGACAGCATCTCGCTCATTCAGTTGAGCTCTGGAGTGAAAACACACGCAGGAGGAATCTCTCTCTCTCGCTCTCTCTCTCTCTCTTCCACCCCCTCTCTCTCCACTCGTCAGTCTTGTCTTTAGGCGCTCACAGCAGCCATGCATCGCCGGGAAAAAGCCAAACTCTCATGGAAAAACGTCCTTCACTTATGCAGTTGCACTTTCTACTTACTGCTCTTATGCCTGCAGCCACAGACCGCACTCACAGGTAAGCAAACACACGCCTTTTAACATTTAAACTTCTCTTATACTGCGGCTGTAGAGATGCGTGTTAAAGCCGTGTCTCTGTACAGTTGTCGGTTTTGTGCTGTAGGACACTAGTTTTACTGGTCTGTGTTGGCTGTGAGATCTCAGCGATGCTCCGGAATGCTGAAGAAAAGTCCAAAGTTTGAGTGGAACCAGATGTGGACGGATAAAGGGGGGAGGGAAGCTGGAAGAGCTCTTTTTTGCACTTTTAATGGACTTTATTGGCATGAATGCTTCACATTCAATATTGCCACAACAAAATGACAGTGTCATCATCAGTGATGTGGTTTTCTCATTGCTTCCTGTTAATACATGAACACTGTTTACATCCAGTGTGCTCAACTAAATCACAGACAGACAGACAGACAGATAGATAGATAGAACTTGGTCATTGCCTTGTACAGAATACAGATCAACGATATGAATTTCATACACCAGAATTGCAAATTAACATTAACATAGTGCAAGATGTTATTTCAATGCAATGGTTAATGTTTATGTACAATATACAGTGTATATACACATCAGTCACTCAGTAAAATGAGTGACTAAAACTAGTGTTTACTTTGTTCCATCAGAAGTTTCATGTTGATACAGTTTGAGTACAAATTTACTCAAACTCCAGATTAAACATTCAACTAATTTCAAATTGTGGATTTCTGATTTTTCGTGGTCACATGATCAACAATAATCCTTTAATGCATTATTGTTTTCTTTTCTAGAATCCTTTCATTCATTTCTTTTTAAAAACAAATGTAAAATGTAAAAACAAATTTAAAAATTCGTGTGTGCACTCAGGTGGGCTTGACTGTTCCAACACACACAATACATATATAAAAAAAATATCTTCCCATTACATAAGGAAACTTCAAATGTTGATATAAAATGACTTTTTGTGCACAAACACTAAATTTTTTAACATTCACTCAGATGTCCAAGTATCAAAGTCATCATCACAAGTACACAAATAATTAATATGTAATGTTTTGGCATGTAAAGAGACATTAATACTTGATAGCTGAAAGATGATGAGAAAATCAATATTTCTCAAGTTATATTCATCGATAATGTTTTTCGTGCTCACATTTTACTTACTCAGTTTCTTTTTTATTGATTTTATCAGCCATTTTTGTTTGCGACATGTTTTGTTGCACCTGAAACTTGTTTTTATGTTATATCCACCAAAGAGGCTACCACACAACTGACATTACAACCTATGCACTTAGAAGATAATGACTAATAATAATAATGAATAGCTGTGCACTGTGAAGGCCATTATGCATGAATGGGTTAAAACAAACAAAGCTGGAAGTGTTTGTCACTTAATGTGTAAAGAATATAAAATTACACTTTACATTTTTGAATGAATTCATGAAGAACAATGTTTTTTTTTTTTTTTTTACAAAACTTTTTTTTTCTGTATAGCAGTGCATATAAAATAGGTAGACACCCAAATAGCATAACCTCAAAGTTCATTTCTTCATTAGCATCTTATTCACATTTCCCATTCCACCTTAAATCATGTCGCAGTTACATTCAGTCTCCTGACTGGTGCCTGTATATACTGTAACTGCTGCATCATTTAAGGTGGAATGGGGAATTCAAGAGAGATGCTTGTAAATAAGAAGGCAAATTGTTTGTGCTACCATTGTGTGTTCTATAAATAAGAAAATATATCTTATGCATTATTTTTCTAGAAGAAGTGGTTTACAGTACATCATAATAGTAATACAACACAATGAAATACAAAATTAAAAATATTTTTAGTTTAAATAAAAAATCAATAAACACAGCAAATTGCAAAAAAGACTTAATTTAGTCTATAAACTAGCTTTAAAGCTTTTTAAACCTTACCAAAGTATGACACTTTGATGTGAGGAGGACGATTATTGCACAGTGTTGTGGGGAGAAATAGTCCTGGTCTCCTTTAGAATGAAATTATCTTTGGGCGACAGCTAGTAGCCTCTGGTTTGAAGACCTTACAGTTCTCACATTACAATGTTTATCTTTTACCTTATGTATCTCGGGTCACCTAATGTAAAACTTTTAGTTAATTGGTGGTGCTAATGAGCAGAAGTTGTGTTTTTACAGCCTCAGTTTGGTTTCAGTTCTCACGGATATCCACAAGACAGCTTTTTGCACCTTTGTGTCAACAGCTGCCACGAGCCTATCTTAGGAACAGTTCTGTGGAGATATAAAAAGCTCTTAATAAACATACATAAAAAGTTATTTCTGTGGGCACAGAAGTTTGCAGTTCTCCTGCAAAGAAAAAATTTACCCACTTGGTCAGAGGTAGAGTGCCTGCACGAGTCTCCACAAAGGTAACTGAGTTCATTTTACTATCAAACTGCTTGCTATAGATTACGTGAATTTGCTTATTTGTAAAGACTAAAGATAATTATGTTTGAGCCCAAATTAAACATGTTTAAATATATTAATAATGTTAATAAGCATTAACATTAAATATGTTAAATATGCTTTTTATTATTATTTATCAATTGTTATTCCAATACCTGTATACTAATAGACAATATATTGCCACATATATAATATAGCTCACAGAAATTCAGAATCTCAGATTATTAGAATATTTCATTTTGAGTAAACAGTAGATTTTTTTAGTTTTGGAGATGCACTCATATATCATCCAGTACTAACTCTAGATGTGCTGATGTTCTGAGTGTTGCTGTTCAGATTGAATGATTGGCAGCAGCCTAATAATAATATAACATGGTACCATTAATTCTAAATAAGATTACAGCATTAGTTTGGTGTGCTGTTACCTCCCATGGTTATTGTAGGCTTCTAAAAGGCTGTCAGCCTCATGAGCATATAAAGCCAGAGGGCACAGAGGCCTGTGTTCTAGTGCATGTCCAAAAATTAGGGTAACACTTTCTATGAAATCTGTATTTAAATGCCATTATCAATGTGGTTATAACTCTTTATTACGTGGTAATAAAACTTTTGCATGCAGGCTTATAAACTCTAATAATCAAAACACTGTAGTTATATATTATAACTCGTATAAACATGTTATAACATTAATGTTCTAATTCACTATAATAAATATTGGGGGGGCAGCAAAAGGCAGTTTTGGTCCCCTGCAGTTTTTACCATCCAAAAACAATGTTATGCAATATTAAAATGAGACAGGTCAGGCTCTATGACCAAGCGGAAAGCGGCCACGCAAGCTGAAGCCCTTTTCCCTTTAGACCGCCTACAAGCTCATCGATTTATGTAAATGAGGTCTATCGACCATAAATTCCAAAAATAAGCGTAAAATTGGTAATGATTTGGAGTGAAATAACAATAAAAAAACTACAAGAAAACACAGTGAACTGATAGTTTGTTTTATGAAATTTTCAATTTCATAATATATTCATATTTAATAATTTATCATTTAATTTAATATTGTTTTGTATTAAAAATTAATATTGATAGTATTATTTTATTATTAATGATAACTAATACAAATATTATTAATAATAGTGACTAAGAATGATCCATACATATCAATAGCATTTTATTAATAATCTATTAATATTTATTAAAAATGAATACAATTTTTATTTTTTTTTTTCATTTATGTTTTTATGTTATGTTGCATACTAAAACCAGTTGTGTGTGTGTGTGTGTGTGTGTGTGTTTATGTGTGTGTCCACTTTGTAAATCTCAATTTTGTCACTGATGACAGTTCACCTTTTGGAATGAAATTTACTTTTTCACAATACTGTTTTTTGTTGTTGTGCCGCTGTATTTTTGTGAGATGGTGAGTAGAAACCCGACATGACATGAGGTCATATTCTGATCCTGAAGTTTTGATCCGGAGCTTCCTTTAGTAACCAAAGCAGAAGTGATTTTGATCAGCACTCTTTTGCTGAGGTGGAGGGAGTGGAGACACAAACAGCTGCCGGAATTTCCTGTGTGTTGGTTTTCTGTGTTTACAGAACAAAAAGATCATCTATATAAAACCCTGACTTCTCTCTACCCTCTATTCCTTGTTCCTTCTGTTTTCTTTTTTCTCTCGCTCTCCTTTTCACTCAATCCTTTTCCATTTTCCCTCACACTCTGTACACCCCCCCACCCCAAACACACACCATCCCAACATCTGTCATAATAAAACCTTCAGTGAGCTGGTAGCTCAGAAGCAGAACATGAGAAGACCACAGTATAATGGATGACTAAGTTCACACTCCACCAGTGAGCTTCTGGCCAGGCCGTCCAGTAAGCAGACTGTTTTGCTTACTTTTGTTATATGGATTCTTTTTGTATCATGCCAGTAGAAAAAGTGCCTTAAATGATTCTCATCTTCAAACCTGACTTTTCAGAACTTGAAGTGTTTACAAATATTTAATATCTTTATCAACAATAATAAAAACCTCTGTTAGCCCCAAATGGTTGACCAGACTAATGTGCTGTCACTATGATCTGAGGGTTAAGTTTGAATCCCAGGTCATGCTGCTTGCAATCGGCAGCTGGGGCTCAACAGAGCAAAACTGCCCATGCGGTGTCTGGGCAGGTAAGATGGCACTCTCTCCCCAGCACTACTAAGCAATGTCACCTGGCTCAGGTGTCTGCCAGGAGATCCATCAGAACTGTGGATCCTGCACTTCCCCCGAGCGTGTTGGCTCCCTGGTGGTGATGTATCAGCAGCAGTTTGAAAAGAGGCGGAGCTTAACTTCCCATGCATCATAGGAGGCCTGTGTGAGTCAGCACCCTCCTAGAGTCAGACACATTACAAGTGATGGGGAGAGTCAACAAATGGGTGGGTCAAAACACGTTGGGGAGAAAATTGGGTAAACAAATTTTAAAATAAATAAATAAATAAAAAACATCTATTTTTGTTTAGGCAAATTTGGTTATATATCAGTCATTCAGAGTGCTTTACAGATTAAGAGATACAAAGAGAAATCGATCGAATTAAAGGTGAAAAAAGGAAATATTTAAACAGATTAAACGTACTAAGGTAACGTAACAAAATGTAAAAGAAAGAAAACAGTACTTGATTAAAACAATAGATTTAAAAGAGAAAATATATAATTTTACAATAAACCAGGATATTAGTGTCGTTACAGAATAAAACTACAAAACTGTTAAACTCAGCTGAAAGCTGCTCAAACAGAAATGTTTTCAGTCTGGATTTAAGTGTCTACCGTCAGGGCCCTTCTTGTCAAATGGTTCCATTTAAAAGCAGCATCATAACTAAATGCTGCTTCTTCATGTTTAGTCTTTACCTTATTCTGGACTAAACACTATATTTTAGTAAAGAAAACAACTGTGGCAGGTGTGTATAAAACGTGTGGTGTCCACTGATTAAATGTATTTTTCTGCACTGTTAAAGTGTGCAAACCCAAATTTTCACAAAGTTTGTAATGATTGATGATGTTTCTTCATGTAAAAGAGATTTGGGGGTTTAAAATTCAATAAAACTGCTGTATTTGATTAGTTTAGTGAAGTTAGTCTGATAGTTTAGTCCGATAGTTTAAGCCCAATGTTGAGGATTATCTATTAGCCTGTCTTGTCCAGGAAGGCTACACAGTAAATATCCCAGTGTTAAATCAACACTATTAGAGTTAAATTAACACTGAAAGTGTTACATTTTGACACCATCAGTGTTAATTTAACTCTAACAGTGTTAATTTAACACTGGCAAATTTACTGTGTACGAGATTTTAGATTATTCTGTGACTTACAGTAACCACATCCCCAACTCCACATGAAACCCCAGCTCAATGTGTGGGGGCTTTATACCACTCTAATCCACACCTGGAATTAGGCATGATGTCAGTAGTTTCATGTTTATCTGCTCCAGAGTCTATTCTATTGGCTGCACTTCTCTACAGGGACTAGACAAGCTGTGTGTGTGCATTTGTACATCTGCGTCAGCAAAGGGTGCAGCTTAAAATAGCTGAATGCATTCATTAGAACGGGTGTCCACAAACATTTGGACTTTTCTGTTTATTTATACATCTGTGCAGATGTTAAGGGATATCAGCACTGGCTCTTGACTTGGTGGTATTCTAGTTTAAGGATACTTGACCTCTAACCTGTAAGTATTTAGTAAAGGATGCTAATTTTCAAAAACGGACTTTTTTAGTTAACAACATTATGTAAGTCACTCTAAGTAAGAGTGTATGTCTGAAGTGAAATGTGAGTCAGTGGTGGTGACAGGACCTACACAACCAAATATAAGACATTTTTTATTGTTGGCCTAAAAGGGATTTTTTCTATTGTAGTGGTTTAAAGAAAACTGCACTTGCAATGTTTTTTGTCAATAATTTGCAATTATAATTAAGATTACATATAAAAACTCAGAAGATGAATGTTCACAAATACTAGTGCATCTCCAAAAATTTGGAATATCACGTACATTGCAGTTGCAATAGTATATGACGGTGTGCTCCTAACACATAGAGAACCTTTACTTAACATTTGGCAACAATCTGAGAA
>BRDA01002950.1:27085-47137 GCA_036984385.1 Crenuchus spilurus | reverse complement strand
CTTTGTGTGAATGTTAGGCAAAGCAAGGCGACGTTCAGTGGAGGAGCGCAGCGACTGGGCAGGGACATAAGCTTTTAAGAGCGAGTGTAGATAAGGGGGAGCCTGCTCTGTCATCCGTTATCTCTAGAATGGATAATTTCACATGAAATCATGTTGAATCACTTTGTTTTGATCTAATTATGTAAAAAAGGAGAAAAGACGAATCCTTTTTAAGACAGCTATTGACTGTTTTTCTCAAAATGATGGCTGTGATGCATTATTTAACCCTACATATTATTAAAGAGGTCATATTTTATATTGATAGATATCAGTCACTCTCCTCTTAAACTATGTATTAACTTTATGCTCTGTGGTTTAGAGATCTGATCTCAAATGTGACTTTGCTTGAGTTTGAAAAACTGCTCAAGGCTACAGTACATATATAAATGAACCAAATGTTAAATTTTTATACATTTCCAACACAGTACAGTAATAATACAGCTTTGGGCAATTCCTTTCTGTATTTTTCTGTATTTCTTTATTTTATTGAACAGCAGGTTGACATTTCCAAAAAAGAACTTGTAAATGCCTTTCAGACCAAGACTAGCACGCGCCAACCCTTAACATAATGTGCAATTGAAGTGTCTTGCGAAACAGACATATATGCGCAATGAATTCTAATAACTTTATTTAATTACATGTAACTAATACAAAATGAACAGTAAAAAGCCTAAACAGGGCTTTTGCATAGAAGAAAAAAGGGTTTTGAAAAATAGCCAAGGTGAAATGGTACAGAAGTTAGATGAACCAATCACTAAAGCTCAGTAGAAAAATAATGTGGCACTCACACCAAGCTGTTGTTTCTTATGTGTAGAAAAAACGAACCATCACTTGGTAAAACACTTTTATTTCTCAGCTGTTGTGTGCCGTAATGCTTCATTTCAAACATGTGTACCTCACTGTCAGTGTTGCCATTTGCAGACAGTCTCTCCAGAGCAGTCTGGAGTCTAAACTATAGGCCCTGTCTGCTGGGAAATCCCTTACAACACTTAGAAATATCCTCTAAGCTATGATGAGCATATTTAAATAAAGTTCAATGTATGGTGTATACAAAAATGAGGCTTTCTAGAATCAGTCATTAAGGAGAAAGTCAATGACTATACGTTAATATGGAATTTTGCGACACACTTTCCTTTATTTAAAAAATAGTAGGATTTAAAGAATGAAATTTAGTGCACCACCTAATATATATATTTATAGTGCTTTACATGTAGCCAAAAAAAAACAAACATAAAATCACAGGACAAAATTTGGGTCGACAAGATATCAGAACTGCCAACCACCATGACACTACATCAAACACATCACTCAAGAGTGTACGTTTCCACAGCTCGTATATGCAGGTTAGTGCTGGGGTTAGGACTGTAGTACAAAAATAATAATAATACAGGTACAGCAAAGGTCAGATTAGTTCCCCTCCAAAATTACTTCTTTCCAAACCAAACTGATTAATTTTGGGACAGTGTTTTAAAGAAAAAATGGAATTCTACTGCAGTTCCTCAGATCTGCTGATGAAATGTTTCCCTGCAACAGTGTCAGAGTGTGCAGGTGCAGCTCAAAAACATTTTCATGAGTATTGTGAAAAAGTTCATTTGTGTTCATCATTTAACTGTCATATTATGTGTCATATATCTCAAACCTTTTTTGTTTTATTGTTGATCAGGTTGACTTATCATTCATGAAAATCAGAAATCAAGAATCAAATGATTAGAATAATTCATAAGATCAAAAATAAAAGGATGTACTATACAGAAATGTAGTAACAAATGACTGCATCAGTGTGGCATGGCATGGAGGCAACTTGTGCTACTACAGAGATGATACTGAAGCCCAGACTGCTTTGACAGTGCCCTTCAGCTCATCTGTATTGCTGGTTTGGGTGTTTCTCCTCTTCCTCTTGACAATATCCCATAGATTCTTGAGCTATAAGCTACACTGATCAATGGTAAAATTAAAAGAAAAGCCCTGAAATCTCACTTGATGTGTAATGAATGAGTTAACCTTTTTGAAATAAATTTTGAACAATGAACTTTTTCAAAATATTCTATTTTTTGTGATGCACCTGTACATTCAGTACCAACAAACGGCAACATGTACAGAACTGAATTACCTTACACTCTAAAAAAACCCTTAAAACTAAAAGAAACTAGACAAATAAAAGAGCCCAACAAGTGGGTACGTTTCAATGGCAGTTAAGAAGAAAAAAATGACACCAAAATATACAATCAGACAACACAAACAGTCTATGCAGTATGTGAATTCTGACATTTCTAGGCTTCCATTTCTAGCCAGTAATAATCAGTTCATACACTATATGTCCAAATGTTTGTGGACACCTCTTCTAATGCATCCAACTATTAAGTTACACCCCTTGCTGACACAGATGTACAAATACACACACGGCTTGTACTGCCAATAGAACAGGACTCTCTGTACCATATAAACATGAACCTATTGGTACCATGCCAGTTGAGCTGTGAAGCAGTGGAACTGTGTTCTCTGGAATGATGGTGCTCCATCCCATTTTTGGGATGAGGTGGGGTGTTGATCATCTAACATCCTGACCTCATTAACACTCTCGTCTTTGAATGCAGTCAAATCCTCACA
This sequence comes from Crenuchus spilurus, assembly GCA_036984385.1. Taxonomy (NCBI): domain Eukaryota; kingdom Metazoa; phylum Chordata; class Actinopteri; order Characiformes; family Crenuchidae; genus Crenuchus; species Crenuchus spilurus. Next base: position 44,491 of record BRDA01002950.1, on the reverse strand, counting down.
GCAATGCTCCAAAATGTAGTAGAAAGCCTTCCCTGGACAGTAGACTCAGTTACTCCAATAAACACAGGATGAACTCTATTTAAACACCTTTGTTTTAGGAAGAAACAATGAGTGAGCTGGTGTCCTGATACATTTGTCCATATAGTGTATATAGAGCTTAGCACTAACATAAGATCAGCAAGGAGACGCCTCACTCAGCTTAGTTTTGAAGAGCTTATGGTGGTTATATATGATTTATATAAATAAACCATATTACACATTCCTAAGTGCAAGCATCTACCCACCATAAAGCATCTACCCACCATAAAGCATCAACACACAATTACCCCACTGAGAAGACAACAGTATAAATGAGTTCAGCTGACCTGATCTTAAGGCAGTCAGCATGGAACTTTTTCAAACGTTATGTTCTTTTACACTAACAGTCTTCACACAGTGTTGAGCTCACCTTCAAACAGAGCTGATACGTGAGGTGTAATAAAAGAGAATAAAACAGCATATGGAATAAAAACAGACATGACAGCCAATGTACAAAATAAAAAAAAAAAGATTAAATAATGTAACTCTTGTCATAAAGTAACAGGCATTTCATATTCCTTTCCCTGTGCAGTTAAATATTGCAGACAAATCTTTCTAATACTTGATGGCAAACAGAAAAGCAAGACTGAGCAATGTAAGGTCATGAACTAAACGAGCTGATTTCAGATCTGCCAGTTATATTTGAGATGATAAGCAGTGACGTGTTTAATTCAAGCTGTGAGAATATGAAAACAACATTGAAACCATCAGAAGAAAGGCCCTGCAATGGACAGTTAGTTATATTTTCTGTAGTTATAGATAAATAAAAGATAATACTTGAAAGTTGAATTAAAAATGTATATAAAAGTAATACTAGAGCATCTCCAAAATGAAAATATTGTGGAAAAGTTAATTTGTGCTCAGAATTTAATTCAGAAAAGTAAACTGTCATATGTCTTATATTTATTACATGTAAAGTGGCATATTTCAAGCCTTTTTGCTTTAATGTTGATAGCAATTTACTAAAAAAAAATACTAAATTAAAAAACTAAATGTTCTAGTAATGTGAGATTCTGGATTTCTGATTTTTATGACCTATAAGTTCTACTGATCAACATATAAACAAAAAAGGCTTGAAATATCCCTTTGTGTGAATAATTTACAGTGGAAACTCAGTTATCGTTTGGCCTGGTTATCGTACAGTTTGGTTATCATCTACTATTTTGGGGGATGTTTTGTCCCAGTTATCATTCATCCACTTGGTTTTCATTGGTGTACTCACATGAATTGCTGCTAATTTTGCTAACACAAATTATCCACCCACTCGTTCATTGTTTCTCTGGCTTTGTTTATCATTGATAATGCTAAAAACAAGCTAAAACAAGGCAAACTAAAGCACTGAAAATGGGTGCTCTAAAACAGAGCATAAACCCATAAGAGTGATGTTAAATGTTCATTTATCGATTTCATTAGTCTTTTGTATTTATTTCTCATTGTGTTCTGCATGTAAAACTATAATTATTCTATATAAAATGTATGTTTTGTTAATATTTTGCAGTGGAACAGATTAATTGGATTTACATTATTTCTTATGGGAAATATTACTTCAGTTATCATTCTTTTCAGTTATCAGGCACTTTAGAACACATTAATGACAAAAACCAAGGTTCCATTGTCATAGATGACAATTTACTTTTTTGAAGTAAATGATGAGCAAAAAAAACTTTTTCATGACATACCGTTTTGATGTGGCACTGTAGTTGTCTGGGGAGAACAAATGACTTAATATATTAGTAGTCCATGGTTATAATGGAGCAGAATCGCACAGTAACCACACCTGTATTTCTGTCCAGCTTCCATTACTGGCGTTTTGCCTGCTGGAGCCATTTACCACGCCAAAGAAAAAATAATAAAAAAGAAGACAAATAGAAGAAAAACAGATTTGTTTACCCACTGTGTTCAATCAGTATTTTCCTCTAATAGTATGCTGTTTGGCCTGCAGAGATTTTTTCCAGCTTCACACCAATCCCAAACATCCTCCAGGTGTTAGCAAGCAAAGGGTTATTGTGGTGGAGTTTGCAAAATGTTTCTTAGCTGTTAATCTTTCTCCTCACGTCCTCTTCCTGTTAAGAACCTCAAACGACATCTCTCATAGCAGCAATGCACAGTGACAGCGTTCTTATGCTCATCCAAAACACTCTTCTCCATTTCTCTGCATATCTAGGATGAAATTCGGAACCGCTGACCACCTCTGGTCCCTGATTCTTTAAAACCAATTTTCTTTACTACAGTAAACAGCAAAATCTGTGTATGTCCATCAGAACCTGATTGGGCGAGTGGTGTTATCAGCAGAGAACGTCCTAATCCCCAGACTAACAGTGTAGGGAGAAGGTTGAGGCTCTCCCAAGTGCCAGGTTTGACAGGAGAGTGTGTGATGACCCCCCAACCTCACTCTTGCCAGGATGTCTGACAGCAATTGCAGTCTGGACAAAGTAATTCATGTTCTACAGCACGCAATTAAACCCCACAAAACTTTTCTGGTAAATGGCCTTTCACTTCAGGCCTCGTTTGCCATCATCTTGGACAAGCGTCGCTTTGATCAGGCTCTTTCCACTCCCCTCTGAGCTGGAGGCACAGAGAGATGACAGAAGGGGCTTAGTCACTAGAGCAGGAGCAGAACTAGAGGTAAACAACTGCAAAAAATATCCTGGCAAGTAAAACCATCTTCCCTGTAGTCTAAATATCGATATTTCCTCATTTTCAGACTGCTGCATGAATTTAACTAACTTCCAGCAGCTTTTTATCTGTTTTTAGTAATTACTCCATTAAGAAATGCACCCAGTGGTAAATAATGTTGCTAATTTCAAGGTGTAATGTAGATCATTTTGCTTTTTCTCAAGAAATGAAAGCTGAAGTGAAAGTTCTGCAATAAAAGCTTAATGCTTTGGTGCTCATCAGTGTTTACTTAAGCCAGTACTACATTATTCATTAATATGACTTCCTGGCCAATCACAAGCTACTACTCAACTTTAAAAGGAAGCAATTTGCCTCCACTCTATCAACACTCTATCGCCATCACCCCCCACCACCACCAGGTTGGCCAGGGTCCTATTGCCCAGGAGGGTGGCTCTGCCTCTGCCATCCATCTGTAGTGTCTGCTCTAGACCGAATGCTGCAGACCTGGGCTGGGGACAAGGCCTACGCCAAAAATCCTAATAACCTCTCCGCTAATATCCTTTTCTGAGTTTTTATGGCAGAAATGCTGTTTAACAAAACACCATCATCTGCCAATGTAATAAGACAGTCACTAGCTTAAAATGAACTAAAGCAGTTGAAAAGTCTAGAAACAGGTATATATTTTGACTAAACTGAAGGTCATTTCACTTGACAACATATCTTTTTTTGCAGTACAGCTACAAAAGCAGCTAACCTAACAGGAATGTCTGGTTGAAAATGTCATCACCTTTGTGGAGCTTTCTAGCCTTAATGCTTAGAAAATAATGAAAGGATTGAACAAATAAGTGAACAAAAACACTGGCTGAGCAGCCGAGGTGCCCTGAAACAGACAGAAGGCAGACTCTTGCACACAGACGATCAATGATGCAAGAGCTGTCTGGAGCCATGATCTGGTTTAGTCTGAGAGCTCTGTTTGTGGTTGAGATCTCTCTGCTAGCTTCAGTGTCTCTATTCAACAGAATTTCATTTCATAAGGACATGTTGGGATCAAAAATCTCTTGCCAGTGAGTTCAGTGTGAATGTGTCAGATGAAGGATGGCAATGCATGAACATTATGTATTAGCCAATAAGAGACAGTCTGGGATGAAAATTGGAAGCAAGAGGGAGGAGGAACTATTTGCTGCACTAGTGTTGTACAATCCAACTATCAAGATATATATATATATATATATATAGACAGCTGATGGTGTCCTTTGTCTTGTAATTTTCTTCAGTAAAGAACAACTGCTGGGTTTTGCTTATGAACATTCATGTATGAATTACTTTCCTGCTCATGTGATTTCACAATCAATCTCCATTCTCAAACATCACTATAGCAACATTAATGTGTTTTTGGACAGATGCAATGTCCTTGTGAATGTGGCCTGTAAGGAGGTAGCATGGCAAACATAGATCTACAGCAGTTTGCTCTGATTAAACATGAGCAGATAATTAGCAACTTGAATGGATGTGTCCAAGCACAAAAATCACTTGCACTGACCTGTATGACCTTGGTATAGACACCTCACTTCAGCCTCTTCAAAACGTCAACTCAACATGCTTTCTGTCCAAAACACATTATATACTGAAGTAGTGTTTCTGAGCATGTTTTGTTGCTCTGGGGTATATGATGTTTCTCATTTGAGTGATCCTGTTTGAGTCTCAGTATAGCAGGGTAATCAAAAGTACTGAACAGCAGCGTGAAATATCCACAGCTGCCTATCTTCTTTTAGCCCAACTTAAGGCTCATTTCTCAATTGAACATTCCAACCTGTTCATCCTTTTTCAAATCGCCCAAAAACAAAGCTAAACATACGGGCACCAACTTCAGTTAGAACACACAGACATCTCTGACCTATTCCTTAGCATTCCGGTGAACTGCCAAGCTACGTTCTAGCTCAAAACATCCTTCAGAGGTGCATAAAGATAAGAATCAAATAACTGGGATTAGGAGAAAGGTAAAGCAAACAAATAAACAAAACAAAAACAAAAACAGCCTTCAGATGAAATGACAAAGGTTTCCACCAAGTAGAAAACTGCAGCATGCTAAGATGGAACCTTTTGTCATTTTCATTCTTGACAGGCCTTGAACACGTGAACAACACTTAAAATGCACATCAACCAAAGGATGGCATTGGCGTTTCAGTCTTCTATGTCTTGTCCTTGCCTTGCAGGGTGGGAATTATGCATTAGTAAAGCAATAGTTTTGTTTGTCATCAATATATTCTCCTTTCCTGCAAACATTAGTTAGTCCAACCGTACAAAATAAAGGTTCTAAAGGAAGTGGAGAAGGAGACAACCACCCAATAGTTCCCTGGCCAAACCGTCTGAACTCTTCTTCTCTGTCCCTCATTCTCTTTGGCAGATGAGTGGCATCGGGAGAGAGGACAGAAGGGAAGGGACGCATGGCTGATCTCTGTACAGGGTAGTTTGAGGAGAGCAGGGGAGAGCAAGTTAGGACTTGGCCGATGGTGGAAAGGTGATATGTAGGAGATTTAGTGGGGTCTCCAGAGTCAGTCCAATAATAATGCAGTGAAGCCCCTCTTTGTACTGGAGCCCAGCTAGGCATCGTACTTCTTCCCTGTTCTGTGGATCTGGTGGAACAGTGTCATAGAGAAGGCCATGCCCAGGAGCTGCAAAACAACAGAGATACAGGGAGAGATGAATATCCATGAATATTCAGCCAAAAGATATCACTGGACATAATTCACCAATGTCTTTTTCTTCAAATTGTTCTATTATTGTAATGTAATCGCTATAATATTATACAGCTGTAGATTGAAGAACCTGCAGTAACCAAGTGCTAATGCAGCTCCAAAAATGAGAATATTGTGAAAAGCTTTGTTTGATAATTTAATTAAAAAAGGTAAACTGTCCTATATTCTATATTAAATACACATGAAGGAACTTTTTTTGTTCTAATGTTTGAATAACAGTTAAACTCAAAATGAAATGTTATAATAATATGAGATTTTGGATTTCAGATTTACATCAACTATAAGCCAGACTGATCAATGGGTGTTGTTCTTGAAAAAAATTATAAATTCTTAATTTTGACACAAACATGTCAGCACTCAGAGTTTGCTCAAGTGTTCAAACACTTGTGAAAGTCATAATTTTTGTGAAACTTGCATACGTGTATTTTGAGAAGATCTTGGTTGGTGAATGTTTTCTTTTTTACATCATTTGAAAACTTTTTCAACAGTTTAACAGATATTAAGTACATGTTTTCATCTTCCTGTGAAGAATAAAGATCCAAAATAGTTATTGGCCTAGATGGATATTGCTGTAAATATTTTACATTATATAGTCAAATAAAGTGTAGAAATGTTATTTGCATTACAAAAACGTTAAGAGAAATATCCACTGAAAGGTTCTTTAATATGATAAAGACAAAGATATGAAACCTTATTTGGCACTTTTTAGGAGTATGGTACTTTAGATTTCAAACATCACGTAAGTATACCAGTACTCCAAATCTCCAAAAATTATATTATAAAAATAGTTTTTATTCATAACTTAACTGACATATATTGTATATTCATTACATGTAAAGTGACATATTTCATGATTTAGTCCTATTCTAATAACTTTCTGATTTTCAAGAGCTATAAACTTTATGAATTAACAGTAATCCATTAACAAAGGCTTGAAATGTCACTTTATGTGTAATGAATATAAAATATATGACAGTTTAACTTTTTGAATTATGAACACAAATGAACTTTCACAATCTTTTTAGCAATTTTTGGGGAGTTTCATCTTTTTAGATGCACTAGTACAGTATCTGATATCACTTTTATGAGAGTAACAACAGTGATGATATGTTGAATAACACCAAAATGCTCAATAATTGCTTCTTAAAAACAACCTTATGTAAGTTGAACAGTGTCAGAGGTAAAAATAGCACTGAATTAGAAATAAAAAAAACTCACTATCTCACTCAGACTGGAGGAATCTGGCCTTCGTTCATGTTAATGGGTTGAGGCCAATGCGAGCTACTCTTCTGTCTCCAGATGAAGTAATGTGTGGTGCATAGAAACATTATGTCAATGAGGTAAATTGAGATGCACTGTAAATATACAGCCTCTTTGAAGTTTCCATTTCAAGCCGACCTGGATACTGACATCAAACAGAGTCTGCAGTCTGCTTCCAGCAGCCATTATCTTAAAGGGCAGAGCAGGAATGGGATGTAGGCTTTATGTATCTTGGGGATTATGTTTTAAACATATCAAAATTCCAATACAGTGCCATGTATATATCCAGCATTAAAGTGTAAACCTCCATAAGCAATCACAACCTTTAGCTCAGTGAAATCAGCAAAATATGTTCGATCTTACATTCATCTGCTGTTCCAAGAAGTTTTTACTGTAACAATATTATGGCATTCAGGATTTTATTTTCATCAGTTAAAATAATTGATGAATTATTAAGACACATTTGTGATTATATATGCTTTGAATACAAACAGTACTTAATAAATGAAGTTAAACTGGGATTTTTTTCCTGCACATTTTAGTGCTTAATGTAACAAAATTACTTAATGTGCAATATTTTTACTCTGTTTGAAACAACCTTCCAAGCTTTATCATTGAGGCATTTTTTGCAAAATATTTGACACCCCTGCTTAGTGACATGTTTTATTCATTTCTAAGTGAAAATGAGTTAACACATCAACAAACTTCTGCACATTTTAGTACATAAATACTGATTATTTGCATAATTTAACAGTGTGATAAAAACAACATAAATGGCATATGCAAAAGTTAAGGCACATGAAAGAATATACTATGATAAAGAGAAATATGTAATAACTAGAAATATGCAGTAAATATATATTATTATTTATTAATATTATAATATTTATTATTACTTTACACTAAAATCAACAAAACCAGGGCATATTTGGTGAATCCTCAAAATAATTGGTAAATAATAAAATGAATGATGAAATTTATAGTGATAAAACCATATTATGTACAGTACCAGTCAAAGGTTTGGACACATCTTCTGGACATGCAGTGGTTTTTTATCATTTAAAAATGGTTTCCATTGTAGATTAATACTAAAGTCATCCAAACTATTCAGAAGTGTTAAACAAACCAGAATATGTTTTATATTTTACATTCTTTAATCTTGCTTAGATGCCAGCTTTCTTGGCATTTTCTCAGTCAGCTTTATGAGGTAGTCACCTGGAATGGCTTTCAGTTAACAGCTGTGCCTTGTCAAGAGTTCATGACTTGCATTTCTTGCCCTCTTAATGTGTTTGAGACATCAGTTGTGTGTCAGTTGTCTGTCTGTATGATGTCAGTATTAAGTACTATTTTAATAAAATAAATAGTAAAAATAAATTAAAAAGTTGACTGAGAAGGTGTGTCCACATTTGACTTGTATAATTGAGTGGTTTTGTATATTTTATATATATATATATTTGTATACCGGTAATTGAGTGGTTTTGTATATATATATACAGTGTCAATTTGTAGTGAAAATACAGACATTGTTATAGTAGTCATTTCAGAAGTGAAGGCAGATGAAGGCCTAAGAGCAGCATGGATGCTGAGCACCCAATGTTACTCCTATCAACTCCTACAATATCAAAGTTTTGCTTTGTATATGCTTACTTAGCATTTAATTCACATTCAACTAGAGTCAAACAAGTTTCCCTAACCTGACCCTAACCCCTAACCTTAACCACAAACCCCTAACATTGTTGGGTATTGACTGAGTTTTAACAGATACTTTGTTTATAATGTGAAGATCTTTAGATATTAAACACATTAAATATGACAGTCTTTTCAAATAAAGTGAGACCCAAACAGCATCAATACAAAAACCTGTCCAAGACTCTCCACACTCTGGAGACATACACACAAGCTCTGTTTTCAGCTGACTGTGCTACTGCTGCTCAAGCAGACGTCAATATTTCAGCACAGCGGGGTTAGACAGCGGGCAACAAGCAAAGCTCATTACCTCCAACCCCGCACATGGTGGAACAGAGCCCAATACACATGCGCCTGCACACAATAACAAATATTACCTGGACAACCAAGATGCACATGCCAATAGTGCCGAGCAGGTGCTTGTTATCATCCAGCCACTCCTCCACCTTCTCAAAGCATCCCTGCAGAAAAATATAAACACAATATTTACTTTTCGAATAAACACTTAATTAGCTTATTCATGCTCCACCTTTATTTGAGTTCTTCCCCAGCAGCTGTTGCCAGAGCTTTATAGAACACTCGCAAAAATCCTATTCATACTAAATGAGAACAAAAGTATTAATTTTGGCCAGAGTATCTAAATTGACCCATAAGAACCTGAACCCAGTTCTATTTAAAGGGAAATGATTGGGAATACAAAAAAAAAAAAAAAAAAACTAAATGGACCACATTACTGAATAATGTACTTAACTGATGCATATGTTACATTGGGGTGTTTATGGTAAATATATGCCTCATTTAAAAATAAATAAGCTTGACTTGTGTAAAAATACAGATTTGCCTTTCATTTGCATTTGCATAACACTGCTGGTTTAGTTGAACAAGACTGACTGTTTGGTCAACATAAATGTGCCAGATGTTCAGTATATGCCATATCTTTAATGGATAAATATAAATATGACATTTTTTTCTGCATATTTACTGAGTTCAGTTGTCTTAAAATATACAATGTAAAACACTCAAATATCAGAATGGGAAAACAAATGTATCCACATAATGCTTATTTTATGAAAGCTGTAACAAACAAGAAAAAAAACTAATTAATCATACTATGACAGTCCATACTTGGCATTTATTATAGTCATTATATACATGTCCTGCAAACATCCTCTCCTTTTGCCTTCAGATCTTTGCCTGAGCTCTTCAGTCACATGCGTATATAACAGTTGAATACAGTAAATCCTTGCTTGAGAGCTCAGTGAATGAAGAGGCTGTTGAAAGAGCTCTATAGACTCTTTTCCATCTTAGCTGACTGTGAGCAACTGTGGTGTCAGACCACCGCAGCTGAGATACAGCATGAATACAGAACGAGTGTGTGATATGAAATTCTGGCTCATGATGGACAGGGACAAACAATGGCAGTGGAAAACACAGCTTTCACTCAAGGAGCTCACTCAGACACACTAGACACAATGTTCAGAGTTCATTCACAAGGCAGTCAAGTCCCAGAAGAAAGGAAGCCAGCATGTGGTATCCTGAAATATCTTGCAAAATCTCTCTATCTCTCTGTCTCTGTCTCTCTCTCTCTCTCACACACACACACACAAATTTCTCAAAACTTTGAAATTATATTCATATTTTTGTTCTATTAAATGGTGGCTTACACAATATGGATATAAATACTCTAAACTAGGGTAAGTGAAGTAGGTTAAAATAAGTAGGTTACAGTGAACAGCTGTACTAAAGCCAACTTGGGGAAGACACCAAAACTGAGTTATAAAGCCGTGACACTGTCCTCCCTCATCCTTCTACAATAAAAGATTGAGTATCTGGAGCAGCAGCATTTGAGGCTTTTATCATAGTCTCCAATTACAAAAACAATTTTCTTTAGAAATAAAAGCATGCTGGAAATGGAAGTGGGTGACCTCAAAAGGAAACATCTAAAATAAAAATGGTTTTTCAGAAGGTGATTCAATTTTAGACACAAGCTGTAGAAGAAGGGGAAAGCTGATAGCCCACGTCGCCACCATCTTGGATTCAACTGCAGTTTTACAAATATGAAGGTACGTGTGTGACACACCAGTGAACAGAGAACATTGATGTACTTCATGTCTGTGACCCTGATGCATCCCTGGCCAAGCCCCCTGCCTCGTCTATGTATTTGTCACATGTTCTGTGTGTGTTTACGTCATGTTGTTTCACCATGTGCTTCTGTTTGTTTACGCTCTTAATGAATATACCTGTGTCTTGGCAAGCTCGCAGTCCTCTCCCATCTGGATTATAAGCCCTCCCAGTGTTTCAGTTGGTGTCTGTCATTGTATATTGTCAAACTGTATGTCAATATTCTCAAGTGCCAGTCATAGTACTTTGTCTATGTCCTAATAGTGTTTTTGCTTTGTTCGTTTTCTTCATCACAGTTTGAGTTTATTATTAAAATAAAAGCCTTGTTTTTCATCAAATCAATGCTGGTGGCCACAGCAAGCTTACAATATCAATGTAAATGTATTTGTTCTCATTTAAAATTTTGATTTTATGTGAAAGCAGAAAAAAATGACCACAAGGGCTAAAGAACGTGTTAGATATTCTCTCCACCATGTTTGAGTGTTAAGATCTTTTTAACCCTTTCCTGATGAACTTTCACAAAACATCAGTCTGAATTCAGCACAAGCATCAACTTTGTCTTTAATATCAACAACATTCTGTATCTTCACAGAATAAACAGGAGCTTTGACATGAGCCCACAGATAGAAAGTGAAAGGGGCTCAATGAGGAGAAGGTGGTGACCACTTGATTAGACCCCTATGACCAATTCACTTTTGGGGAAACAGCATCAAGATAGATTCTGACAACAGCATCCTTCACATCACCCATATAGATGAAAATGGCTGTTGTAACATGTGAATGAATAAAGTTATACTGAGATGAAGAATAACACTGTTTTCCTGGTGAAATTCCCTACCAATCTGATGTGTCACAAATCCACATTTTCATTTGTAAAACTGACATTAAAAAGATATGTTAGTGACATTGCCTAACAGGTTTCTCCCTTTCCCAATGACTTGTATATATATATACACACACACACACACACACACACACACACACTTTGTGTCCTTCCTGTGACCATAATACTGGTTTAGGTGTAGGTGCAGATGAGTGAATAAATCATTCACGACACTCACACAAACTGCAGGCTCTGATGCTGGTCATTAAACCAACACAAATGTTTCATCTAAATGAAGCAGAAAAATTAAAATTCAACACCACATGCTTGCATTGGTCCGCTGTCACCTTCATCCCATCTTTAACCCATTCCTATGTCTGTTTTTTCAAATGGGATGAAAAATCAAAAGCTACTGTTGATCCTCTTAAAAAAAAGCTGTGGAAACATCAGCTGAACGGTAATCTCATAAAACAGAATCTCTACCAATCTCAAATAAGCTGCAGCATTTGATTAAGATTCCAGTGGCAATCTGCTTCAACACTGGACCAGAAACTTTATCTTCAAAAGTCCATTCTAAATCCTTCCCTTTCCACTACATGCAAACAACATGAGATATCCCATTTACTCTGTGGAGTAAGGTCTGTTTTACCTAGTAATCACCTCAAATTTCTTCTCAGAGCTTATACCACCAATTGCAATTTCAGATGAAGTCCTACCAGCCATCAAAAAGCATACTTCTACATAGATTTTGGTTACGATTTTATTCCAAAAAGTATTCCAAATTTCACACAGATTGACCTATTTGTCACTATGTGTTCACTGATCATTATTACTGCATTATTACTAATTATATTTGTAGTGGTTTTATTCCTGCAACCACTTACAAATCAAAATAAGTGGCTCATGGCTTTTACATGACTGCTCATGCAGGACCACAGTGCATGAATCTTATCAGCCATCAGGCAATCAGCGTTGCTAATGCATCATTTCTCTTCATTTCTAGCATCTGGCATTTATGATTTATTACCACTGGTTCCAAATTTTATTGACTAAAGTCCCAAAAAGCAAACAATGCAAGACACATACGTTTAGATGCACTATATGGATAAAGATTTTGGGACAACTGCTCATTCATCTTCTAAAATTCAGTCTTCCAAGGGTATTACAAAGAGTATCTGAGTAGCTGCCTCTACCATCCAATCTTCTGACCAGATTTTGGAGTATTGCTGTGAGGATCTAATTGCATTCAGCAACAAGAGTGTTAGTGAGGTCAGGATGTTGGCTGATAACCTCCCCACCTCATATCAAAAATACTAAATGGAGTTAACACCCTCTAGCCCACGCCTGGCATTAAATGCGGTACCAATAGCTTCATGTTTATCTGCTCTAGAGAGTCCTACTGGCAGTACTTCTCTACAGGGACTAGTCAATCATTTCTGCACATCTGTGTCAGAAATGGGTGCAACTTAAAGTAGCTGAATGTATTGATTAGAGGGAGTGTCACCAAACATTTGGACATATAGTGTACATTGTGGTACTGAATCCCATTGAAAAGAACTGGCGCTAAAGTCAATACTCAATCCAGGTCTTATATCCTGTGACAGCCTTCATCTAGCAGTGCATTAGCGTGAAGGTCTCTTTAGGCATATTTGCACTAGAATAATGACAGTTTTGATTACAAAGCACATCTGTAAACGTCTTTGGATAACAGCGTCTGTCAAATACTGCAAACATAAATATACATGTACAGGCCATGTGTACTGCAGATGCTTCCTGACACTATAAATTAACACATTCTCCAGTTGGTTCCTGTTGATCATGAAATATATCAAAATGATGGTCTTAAACAATTATCAGTCTTCTTACTAAGAATGACATACACATGGGATTCCCTGAAAATTGTTGTGAGCAACATGCTGTATGCCTACATTTGCACTACTGTGTCACTGTCCTACTAGCTGTGTCCACTCACCCGTTTCCAGAACTCATTGGTGACATTTCGGCCACAGTCCTGGTAGTGTTCCTGGCAGCAGCGGTCCGGGACCACCTTCTCCTTCAGAGCCTCATGCCAGTCTGTGTATCCAGTCACACCACAGCACTTCCACTGCACCAAACAGAGATAATACAGCTAAAAGACAACATGAAACGGCAGAAGAAAGAGAGAAGAAAAGGCAGGGAAGGCTTCCTGCAGTTGCACCACGGCTTGTGTCTCACCATGATATTTCTGAAGCACATTCTTTCAGCATGGTTCTGTCAATCATTTGCTTCAAAAAGCATTTAAAACAAAAGCTTTTAAAATTTATAAACATATCTTCCCACTTTTAAGTGCTTTTCTTCTGAATATATAGTGCCACATCAAAATATCATGAAAAAGTTTATTGATGTTCATAATTTAATTCTAAAAAACAAACTGTTATATTTTTATATCCATATTATTTTATTTTATTTACATATTAAGTGATATTTCAAACATTTTTGTTTTACTGTTGATGAGCTTATGGATCATCTCAGTCATCCAGAATCTCAAATTATGACAATGTTTCATTCAGAGTTTGAGGTAGTTACTATTCAAACAGTATCAACATAAAAAAATATGAAAACACATCAGTTTATGTGTAATGAATATAAAATATGACAGTTTAACTTTTTGAATTACATTATGAACACAAAGGAACTTTTTCTACAATATTCTCATTTTGTTCTTCAGGCCTGAATACCAAAGTCAAAATAAAATGCAGTGCTGTTGATGCCGTTTAAAAAAAAAAAAAAAGATTTAAAATATTGATCTGTGCAAAAAGAGTGTATTTACATAAATTATTTACACTTATAATCAACACAAAAAACAAATACAATAAAAATGGTTGGCTTAACCCTTTACAAACCTGGCTGTCATTAAATGGTTTTTAATAATATACCTAGGCCCTCCTAGGATGGATGGATGGATACCTAGGTCCTTTTAACACATTGCTCTTGAAATATATATGTTACAGGCAATGTATAGAAACCCGGCATTTTATAGAATACCTAGGCAATGTATACAATCCCTGTCATTTTTAGGCAAGGTATGAAATATCTGCGTGGTTCTATACTTTTTCTATGCATTACATAAAATGCCTAGGCATTATAAAGAATGACAAGAACTGCTCAGGCAAAGTGTGAAAGGCATTTGTTATTTTGGCACTTAGGGTTATGGTTAGGGTTAATGTTAGGTTTGGGGGTAGGATTAGGGTTAGTGTTATGGTTAGGGTTATGGTGGGAAAGCATATTCTACACTCTGCCTGTTTGTCATTTAGGTATTCTATAGAATGACTAGGAAATGTATGAAATATGACTTATTTCATACTTTGACAACCCCTTGACGACCCATTTTCGGCATTGTATACAATGCCTACGTATTCTATAGAATGCCGGTTTTTATACATTGCCATATATGTATATATATGTATATGTATATAGCCCACTATATATATATATATATATATATATATATATATATATATATATATATATATATATACATACATACATACATACATACAGCAGACACTCTTATCCAGATCTGTTTATATTAGTAGGTAAATGTAATGTGAGTAGTTTTGGAAATCTCAATGAATTTTATTGCTCTATCTCAGAAACTGATGGGTAATGTATTGGCTAATCTGACTACGGGGCAGTTGTTTTATCCACTATGTTATCACTTTGGGTGAGTTGTAGCTGTGCGTCTGTGATAAGTGTCAGTGTGCAAGTGGGTTAAAACTAGAGGTTTAAAAATCAATACAAGTAAAAGCAAAAAAAAAAAAAGAAAGATTTAAATAATAATAATAATCAGCTACAACATTGCCCATCTCTAATATGGTTTATTTTGATACATAGTGTATCGACAGAATGGGCATATGCACCTCAGCTTGGATGATATTCCAGGCGTTCCTCAGGCCAATATTGTTGTCCGAGTAGTAGAGAGACAGGCCATCTTTTAGGTCCTTCTTGGCATGTTCACTGACCTGAGAAGAGAATTAAGGCCTGAATTAAACCACCACAAATCAATCAGTCATTAGAACTAAAGAGGAAAGATCTCTGACAAGCAGATATGACATATGGCTTTCTTGAAAGAGATACATAAAACCTTGTGGTGAAAAACTTTGGCTTCCTCACTCTAATGCATCTCTGTAATCTGGTGCCCCTCTTGACCACTGTATCACATTAATGTTATTAACCAAGCAAGTGATGGATTGGCTCAGTGAGCACATAGCTCTGAAGTGGGGCACAATCACTGGGGAAGATAAACACTGGGAATGTATGAAAATCTTCATATATGTTTCCTCTGGCATGGAGATTATTTTCCACTTGACTTAGTGCCATGACATGACCATGGGAGATAAATATTTCATCAGAAGTCCTAATGAGATATGCAGGCATACATTAGCTGCTCAATGGTTGCTGCTTCACAGCTATCAAATGACTATGCAGGACGGAAAGCACTTATCTTAAAGATGAGGGGTGATTACAGTATAACATTGCAATGTAAAAGTGCCAGCCTTGGTAGAGTTATTTCTAGTGAAGCTGCATATGTTAAAATGAATGCCTTTAGAAGATTCTCTCTGAGATAGACTGCAGGACCGATCTGTGAATTAGATTTCTTATCTCCGAATTAATCTCTTCTTACATCTTTAACATCTCAATTATTGCAGTTATTAGAAGTGCTTCATACTGGCATAAAATTAATTCATTATTTGAAAAACCCTCCAGATCCACATCCATCTAAGTGTTGGCGCTTTTGTCAGGAAATTGCAAGATTGATCCTGGTGATAACACAATTATTCATGTTAAGATTAAGAACTACAGTGGAGTCATATAGTAGCTTATTTTATTTGTGAATGACACCAGACTGTCTCTAATAAGACATGTACATTTCACATCTACTTCATTGTTTTAACATGTTTTGTTAATCTTACCATGATTGTGCTTTGTGTTTCAGTTACTCATCCCACAGAGTCATATTTAAACTGATGGTGGGGTACTAATGGTTCTGTGATTTTAAGGACTGAGTTAAATATATGATATTCAGTAATATGAACACATCTACAGTACACACCTATAATATAGAATACAGAGGTACAGTGCAGTGCTGCATATAAACAAAACTTGTAAAGACAGAACTTCATTCAAAATATTACAGCTAACTTCTGTAAATGATGAAAATACAGTAATGAACTGTATATTTGGACCCTTCCTGATAACCACTTTCAACAGAGCGTGAAAAGTCTAAACAACTCACAGGGCCTTGTGTCAGTGTGACACAGTTTAAAAGAGTAATTATTTTAAAGATCATATGGCCCTGTAAATTATTAATAAGTTAGAAAAAGAATATGACTTTGTAAAACAGTTATTCATAAGAGTGTAAGGTGGTGGTTGTCTCCAATCACCTCCTTCAGCTGTAATTGTAATTACATATCAGTCCTGCAAAACTGCTGCCAGTTTATTACTGTATTTCTTCAAATAGAGTGGTACCTCGATTTTTGATATTAAACCATTCTAAAGTGCCAGATGACAACCAAAATGAAGCAACATTTCCCATAAGAAATAAGGTAAATCCAATTAATCCATTCCAGACACTCCAAAATCTTCACAAAAATAGTCCCCAAGTCTACTGTTTCACCTGGATCAGCAGAACATGCCAGAAAGAGGAATACAAACAAGAGAACAAAGCTGTGTGAAGGTGGCTGATGAACAGCAGAAGTAGATGTACACTTGCTGAAAGAGGCACTGAATGATACAATCCTGAGAAAATTAGTCCTTGCAAAAACCATTTACAGTGTAAGATCAGTTTTCATCATTAATATAACGATATACAAACCAGATTCCAAAAAAGTTGGGACACTAAACAAATTGTGAATAAAAACTGAATGCAATCATGTGGAGATGGCAAATGTCAATATCTTATTCATAATAGAACATAAATGACAGATCAAAGGTTTACTCTGAGTAAATGTAACATTTTAAAGGAGAAATATGTTGATTCAAAATTTCACAGTGTCAACAAATCCCAAAAAAGTTGGGACAAGTAGC
>BRDA01002950.1:0-24408 GCA_036984385.1 Crenuchus spilurus | reverse complement strand
GGCCTGTAAAATGTTGTGGCAGTTTATGTCATATGTTTATATTTTTCCTAAAAGTGATCAATTCAGCAAAAACGTAGAAATTACATTACATTAAATTACATTACATTGCATTTAGCGGACGCTTTTATCCAAAGCAATAGTGGGAAAGTACAAATGCGAAAAATACTAGAGTTGTACTAGTATTTACTAGTACTAGTATACTAGAATTAACATTTGGATATCGAATGCTGAGTGCATATCAGTACTCATGGGGAGTATTTGGGATCACTAGAGCAGGTGCTCTTTGAAGAGCTCGGATTTTAGGAGTTTCTTGAACCCGGTGAGGGACATCTCTGCTCTAGTGGTGGTAGGCAGCTTGTTTCACCATCTGGGTTTATTGAGTATTAAAATCTGCAGAAAACTGACATATTTATAGTTGTTCTGTTTAGAGGATGTGTTCACTTACACTTACTGGCCACTTTATTAGGTATACAGTTTATTCCTTATATCTGCACTCTTGTCCATTTTAGCTCCACTGACCATATAGGTGCACTTTGACTCTCTACAATTAGTCTGTAGCCCATCTGTGTCGCTGTATACTTTATTAACCTCCTTTCATCCTGCTCTTCAATGGTCAGGACTCCAACAGAGCAGCTATTATTTGGATAGTGGATTATTCTCAGCACTGTGGTGACACTGTTGTGGTGGTGGTGGTGTGTTAGTGTGTGCTGTGCTGGTATGAGGGGATCAGATTCAGCAAAGCTGCTGATGTCTTTAAACAGCTGAGTGTCACTGCTGGAGTGAAAATAGTGAATCAACCAGAACTATCCAGCCAATAAAATGGAGAATGGGTGTAGATACCAGGTATGTGTACCTAATGTAGTGGTCAGTGAGTGTATTTTCATTTAGAAAATCAATAAAACATGAAATTTAGGGGATGCATGATCAGAGTCAGCCAAGATCAGAATTGGCAGATCTGCTCCAAACACGGGACAATTTGTTCTTTACATTTTGCCAGACTTTTCTTGCAGTTTTATGATATTAATAAATAATGCGCCAGAAAAATCACTCCCAAGCCACAGTATAATAGTCATTAAGCTAAATAGTAAGTTGCTTCTTCCTTTTGATCGAATACTTTGTTTAATTAATGTTATTAAAATAGGAAACCATTTTTGGTATTAAAAACAACAACAACAACAACAACAAAAACAATCCAATAAATTTGCATTAAAGAGCAAATGATAATAAAAACTACAATAATAATAAGAAGAAGAACAGGAGGAAAAATCAATAATTGGCCAATTAGTCTGTAAATAAATTATTGTCAAATCAGCCATAAAAATCATGATTGTTGTACCCCTAGACCAGTGGTGCTCAAACCTCTGAATTTGATTGTATGTACATATGTTGTGAGTGTTGTATGCATTTGTGGAAAGACTGACATATTGGTTATGTCTGTGAATTCATATGTGAGTTTACAGGTGTCTGTGACTGGCATGGCTTGGCTGAGTCTGGAGTTGCTCTCTCTATCCATCACAAGTCAGAGAGACAAGTGGAGGGAAGGAATAGAGTCAGACATGGGAGGCACAGGCCGGGAGGAGACGACTGACATTTCACTAGCCACTAATGGAATGAAATATCCAGCGCAATCTCCTGCTGAATAAGAAATCCCACGCAGCAGTGATATACAGCCAGGGTGCACACAGTAAATCACACACTCACACACACACACACACACACACACACACACACACACACAAACAAACAACGTCTGTCTCAACTCACCAGTGCATTACCACACATTAGCATTAAACACGAACACACCTACAGCACTGCCATGCTAATATAGAAGCCTTTTGCACAGATTTCCAACACTTTCAGACACAATGAATAATTAATGGCACGCACATATAGGCTAAACGAGCTGGCTAATTGAACTGGCAGGTAATGCTCTCCGTAACAGCGATCAGTGCACTTAAGCATAAGCGTTGCGCTTGGTCGGAGGCATGTGCACAGCAGACACCTTTAGTCACCCTCGATTAGGTCATCATCACCCTTTTCCCACAGCAGGAGAGATAAAGACCACACGGAGAGATGGGGCTGCTTTGTATATTTCAGCTTTGGCAGTTTTAGAGTGGGTGTTGATGCTGTGTTTGGTGAAAAAGCACTTTTAGCAGGTTAGCCCTGAATGTTAGGGCTACGACTGACGAGAGATGACTTGTGCTTTAATGAACCGTACCGTCAGGGATGCATCAGCAATTACACAAGACCTCAACCTAAACTTACTGCTCATGTTAATGTGTGGCTTCTCCACTGTTTGACTGTTTGACAGGCCTAACCATGCATTTACATTGGTCTGGCACCAATGGGGTGGTCACAACATAAACACAAGTGAGCTCCCTGAGAAATGCTATAATTAAATCTCACTAAGGCAAGTTCTAGTGCATCTCCAAACAATTAGAATATGGTGAAAAACTCATTTGTATTCATAATTTAATTCATAAATGTAACCTGGCATATACTTCATATACATTATATGCAAACTGAGATGTACTGTAATGTTGCCTTTAATGTTGATACTGTCTGAAGAGTAATTTACTCAAACTCCACATGACATATTCTAATAATTCGAGATTCTGGATTTGTGATGTCCATCAAAAAAAGGCTTGAAATGACACTTTATGTGTAATAAATATATGACAATTTACTTTTTGAATAAAAATATTAACACAAATGAACTTCATGATATTCTACTTTTTTAGATGCACTAGTACAGTACTTTGTATATTGCATAGTATATTGTTTGATTTGCTTTGAAGAAGCAGAAAGCCAATGTATCACTAGGTTAAATGTGCATTAATTATCATTCATAGTCAACAGCAAATATTTGTGCATATTAACACCCAATCAAACTGTAATAAATGGGCTTTTATCACTGTTCTTCCATCACAAGGGATGTGATAGCTGCTAAGCTAAATGTATGTATTATATATTGCGTTGTTGATATGCAAATAAATGTTTTAATATACATTGTTTTGGCTGGAGAAGTTCAGTTCTACTTTATTTCCTATTTGGAAAAAAATCACAAAGGAGATCTCAGTCGCTTCTCTTATTCAGCAAAGCATTCAATGTATAAACAAAGGTAACTTTGGCTCAGCTGCTCAGATGTTTCTCCTGATAGTTCTCCTGCAGTAATCTCATGCGTCTCCACTTGAGTTTTGGTACATATCTCAATAAAGTCTCAAATTGTTCTCAGACTTGTCACTATAATAAAATTCATGTTTACTAAAGGCAGGAACCATTTCTCATCTAGGACTTCTCAGCCTTGATGCTTGGAATAATTATTACACATTTTATCTGGACCAGAAGTATCTGATGTCTCCTTTTTGTCACATTATTTCTCCCATGGGATAAGGAATCTCCATTAAGTCTGCTGTGCCATCACAGAGCAACATTTCAGCAAGAACATTTTCCTGTGTGTGCTCAGCTTTTTCAATGCACTACATCTTCTAAATTTGACGCAATGGTGCCATCATGCACCACATGACTAGTTATGATAGATACACCTTCTCACTACCACACTGGACCAGCCTAAATGCAGTGTAATAAATACACACTCATACATGCATAAAATATACTTCTCCCATTGACACACTTCTGAATATTAAAAGACAGAACTAATGGAGAATTTTTTATAATGTGTGCTTTGCTTCTGCTTCATCCAAATCACCTAGATACCGAGACTGTTTGGCCTTTCATACAAGATTTATGTGTTCAGCATTGATTGGAGGTCGACAAAAGCAGACTGGGGCAGACTATCCCAGAACACAGCAGCCCAGTTTCTACTCACACATTCAGAGCACATCCAGCAACATCGACCCCCTCACGCACAAGCCCCTCAGATCACAACTCCGCTTCGGCGCAATTTTTCCTCATTTGACTCTCAAAGCCTCACCTACGATTGAAAACTAATCCCACACCAATAAAAGCCCGGGAGAAGTGTTCAGCCTAAGGCTGGAACCAGGCAGGAGAGACTGAAAGAAGGTGCAATAGCAGGAGAGCATATTAGCAAGTGCAGAAAAGTAGGTGAAAGAAGGTTATCACAACACCAGAACTTTAACTTTGATAGTGATATCAAATGTAGTATCATTATACTCAATAGCAAATCAATACTCATTGTCTATGACTGTCAAACATTTAATAGATAGATAGACAGACAGACAGACAGACAGACAGACAGACAGACAGACAGACAGAGAGAGATGGATAGAGTCATGGATAGAGAGAGAGAGAGAGAGAGAGAGAGAGAGAGAGAGAGAGAGAGAGAGAGAGAGAGAGAGAGAGAGAGAGAGAGAGAGAGAGAGAGAGAGTGAGTGAGTGAGTGAGTGAGTGAGTGAGTGAGTGAGTGAGAGAGAGAGAGAGAGTGAGAGAGAAATAGTAAGTCAGGGATAGAGAGTGAGTGTGAGAGAGAGAGACGAGGAGTAAGTCAGGGATAGAGAGAGAGAGGTAGGGAGGGAGAGAGAGAGAGAGACAAAGAGAGAGAGAGAGAGAGAGAGAGGGAGGGAGAGAGAGACACAGAGAGAGAGAGAGAGAGAGAGAGGGAGGGAGAGAGAGACAAGGAGTAAGTCAGGGATAGAGAGAGAGAGTGTGTGTGTATTACTGTAGAGAACTGATGATGCCATTTGTCATTAGAGTGTACATGAGCAGTTTTCAGGATGAAGGTAAACTCTTGAATGGCTGAGTGAAAGACATTTGTGAGGAAAGACTCATCCTCTAATGGTGCATTAGCAGTGCTCTGTGATGGAGGACCTTAACGGGGGGCTTTGTACTCTGATGAGCCTCTGGTGGGAGAACAACAGAAAACAAACTCTCAAGCCACAAGAGCTCAGCATTACACAGGAGCATCACACGGCTCTTTCTGGACCAGTTTAATAATTCAACACCCCATCATACTGCCCACACTCAACACAGCACATTTCTCTTTTTTTCCCCCTTCTTTCCATTCCTTTTCTTGCCTCATTTTCTTTTGCTTTCCTTGCTTCTTTCCCTAATGAAGTTCTAGTGGGGAAAAAGACGGAATAAAAAACAAGGAAATCAATCAGGGACGCCTTTCACAGTCTTGTCTTTAAATGGATTTGGTGCAGTCTAGAGAATTGAATTAGTGGGTTTATGAACAGTGTGAGTTGTGAGTACTGGCTGGCTATTAAGGCCATTGCGAGGTTAGTGGATCAAATAAAATGAATAAACAATTGCAATTTATATTAATTATACAATAGTTAAGAGTCATACAAGTGTTGTAAACATGCCGTTATATGTGATAGGCCTCCATCATTCCACTGACTACTATGTATATTAAATAGTCACATCACTATTGGAATAACCATTTATTTTGAAACTGTTACTAATAAAAACAGACACTTAAACTCACAATTTAAAACAATGACTGTGGCAAGAAAATAAAAGTTTGTACTTCTATAAGTGCCATTATTAGAATACATGCATATAAGCATATTTATTAGAAGAAAAGTTAAATAAACATTGTATTTATTCTAATATTATTTTTTCCTAAACACTTGCTGCTCAGATAAATAGCTTTTTAAATCAAATTTTCTCAGGTACACAGTACTGTATGTCCAATATATAATTGCCAAAAAGAAAAACACAAATAAATGTCTAAAATGTCTCTAAAACTGTAAGTTTACAACAGGTAAAAACATTTAAAAATTGAATATAATTTAATGTAACAAGATTTCATCCCAGGTCATTTTGGAGCACGTCTATTGGTCTATTCATCATGAAATGTTCACACAATGTGAAGAGTAGCTGCTGTGCTCTAATTCCATGTTGGCACATCCAAAAGATTCAAAAAGAAGTAAATAGCACTTCAACATGAGCCAATAGCATATACTTCCAAATGCTGAAATGTTAAATTACCTGTTCATTATAACCACATAGCACATATAAATCATTACACATTTGGAAAATATGTCCAAGATCTGAAGAGTTGGAATGTGGGCTGCTCATATATTTTTTTGGACAGGGTCCCTGGCTAGATCACCACAGCTCATCTCAATTACCCATCATTCTACCTGCAAACCTGGTAAGCAATAGCCCCTCATTCTACCTGCCAACTAGCTGCATAGCAGCTATCCAATTACTCAATACTACCTGAACCCATGTAACCAATTACCTGTTACCAATTACCAATTAACAAATTACCCATCATTCTACCTGCAAATCAGGTAACAAATTACTCATCATTTTACATGTAAACCAGAAAACCAATTAGCCATCAATTAACCTTGCCTTATACTCATGAACACATACACATACACATACACATCCATCACTTAGTGTGTTAAAAGTCAGTAGACTACTTGGCATGGATGAAGCCTGGAAGACCTAATGCTATAAAGGAGATAGCCAATGGTCATTTGACATGGGCTCAAGGTTGATCCTTCGCTAACCTCTTGATCCATTTAAGTCACCTCCAATTACACACTCAGAGCTTTTAAAGATGGGCAGAGCTAGCAGTCAACTTTCAATGATGTGTCTGTACAATACACAATTGTTGCCCTGTAAAATCTGAGTTGAAATAGAACCTTTTCATAAGAAATTCTCATTTGCGTACTTAGCCAATCGCTGAAGCGACAAGCTTTAAAACGGCAGCCCCAGCTTTCACTCCATCCGATAGCTCTGGTGTGCTGTTGAGAGTATATATATTCACAGACATAATCATGATTTGCATGAGAATGCAACATTTCACTGTGTGGAGGTGTCAGTCATGATCGAGATTCGGCAGTGACTGACTAAGGAGCTGTGGGTTTAAGCTCCAACAATCTCCTACTGAGAGAGAGAGAGAGAGAGAGAGAGAGAGAGCGCAAAAGAAAACGAGAGAGAGAGAGACATGCAGAGAGAGAGACAGTATCTCCGCCCCAGCACTGTCACGGTGGTACTCATTACACCATGTAGAGTGTGTGTGTGTGTGGGAGACGGTTCAGCTCACACTCTCTGCAGGAGACATGTTGTACAGGATTATGGGCATATACGTAGAATATGCAAAGGCTTTAACCTAAGTTTCTGTCAGGGTGAAAAAGGCTCTGCTCATTTTTAGAGAGCTGCTCTAAATATGGAAAGATGCATCCCAGATGGACGACTGCTCACGGGTCAAGGCAGCTAGAGAGAGTCCATAAAGACGAAAATGAACATTTCAAGAATCTTTATGGAAAAGATAAAACCTGTCATACAGTGGAGGAAAAAAGCCTGGGGAAAGAGACTTCACAACACAACTTCACAATGAACATGAGAAAAAGCAGATATCAGGAGAACAACTTCCACAAAACTGCAGAAAGAACAGTTCTGCCTGTCCCTTTGTGTTAAAGTTGACAAATGTGAAGACTGGAGTTGTGAGAAAGTCAAGAACAAAGACGAAAGAAAAATAAGAACTTCGGTCTGTCCCCATTACAAGGACATACAGCATCTTTTATGCAAAGGAATACTCATCCATTCCATTGCCTGATCTCCACCAGAGGGAAAAAAAACATTTTACATCTAGATCTGCCCAACATCACTAAAGTCAAGACTAAGGGAACATTTTCCATAACATTTACTGTCATACTACAATGAATGGATACTCAAAGCACCCATTGTGGTTCATCAGCTTGCCACAGTGGCAGCACTTATTAGGTGCCTTCAGGAAAGAGGAGGGACATAATACATTTTCCTTGAGGAACTCAAAACTGAAGAATGGTGCTTGATGTAACCCAGTGATGCATTCAGAGGTTCCTGTAGGAGCTTCTAGACTATCAATGGTTCCTCCAGAAATTCTTTTCTATAGGAAATATGAACACTCTATTGAATATTCAAGACACATTTGGAAACATCCCAACATTCATGAGATTCTGCTGTTGTGAGTTCAGCATGTATTGCTAAATCTACTAGTTGCAGACCAGCCAAAATAAAAAATTAGTTTTGCCTGGTGACAATTTTCCACTTTTGTGAATTAAGAGAACCACCTGAACACGACGTAATATCTGATCCTTACAATCAGCCTACTAGTGCTTCTCCAAATATTAGAATATTGTGATAAAAGTTCATTTGTGTCCTTAATTTAATAAAAAAAAAGTCAACTGTCATGTATGTTATATTTATTACACATACAGTGACACATTTCAAGCATTGTTGTTGTTTTAATGTTGATACTGTTTGAATAATAATCTACTTCAACTCAAAATGAACAAGATTCTCGGGAGATACTAGGTTTCTGATTTTCATGAAATATAAATCATACTGATTAACATGAAAACACTTAAAAAAGTATTAAAAGGCTTGAAAGGACACTAAGTATATAGTTTTACCATTTTTAATAAAATGATGAATTAATTAATTGATTATCACAATATTCTAGTTTTTAGCTGTAGTATGTAGAAGAGACAGTAAAACTGTAAGATGTTACGATGTTAATTTCTTTTTTGCCAATGTGATTGCACACAGTGGAATTTGACATCCACATTTAACCCATCTGTGCAAAGAAACACACTAGTGAACAGACTAGGCTGTGAGAACATGTGCCCGAAGTGGAGGGCAGCCCTATTCATGGCGCCCGGGTTAGCAGTTGGGAGTTAGGTGCCTTACTCAAGGACACTCAGTCATGACCTGCCTGGGGATCAAATCAGCGACCTTCCAGTCATAAGACCAGACCCCTAACCACCAGATGGCTGTCCTCATTTATTGTTGATATAGTCAAGTTTGTTAATTAGACTCAAATTCTATGCACTACATAATAATACATAGTAATTTTGTTATTACTGTATAATAACAGTAAAACCAAAACAACACAATAAAAGCAACAGATGGTGGCAAGTGACTTGAAATATACACAGAAAAAACAGTGACTATAAAGTTTTTAAGATGAACAAAAATGCTATCAGCAAATGTAACTAAGCTACATTTATTCATCTACATTATACATTTATTACATACACTAAGCTTTTATATCAAAATTATCATTGTAGTTCAAAAACAGAAAGTGTGTTTACACTAGTGTATACTAAATGTGAAGCTACTTAATGGAGCTTTCTCACAATTCTATACAAGATTAGCTTAAAATGCTAATTTTAAAATTAAAATTAGCTTTGAGGACAGAAGTGGGCTCAATGTAAGGGAACCAGCCTTACAACCAAATTCAATATCCTGAACCAACAGGAAATGACTGACCCCTAACTGCTCCCTGGGCACCACGAAAAGGGCTGCCCAACACTCTGGGCAAATATGCTCACTGCACCCTCTAGTGTGTCTGTTTATTAGTGTGTGTGTGTGTCTGTGTGTATGCATGTGTATTTCAGTGGAGAGATGCATTAAATGTGGAGGTTAAATTCCTCTGTGTGTAAAAGCACATTGGTCAATGTGCCACTTTCATGTTAGTGTATTCTGTATACTACTGCACTGTTCAGTGGGGACAGAACTTTGGAAGTTCTGGATGGCTTCTACTTTTAAAGTTAGAAAACCACACCAAGAGCTGAGAAATAGGATTTCAACAAAAATGAGAAGAAACTGAGAAAAGGAGATGTGGTGAAGTGTGAATCATTGTCACGGGGAATGGAAGGTAGAAATTGGTTATTAATGTGGAAGGTAGAAAAGCCACCACCCAAACTTCAATTATTTCATATCTTCTTTGAATGGGTTATAACCCAAGTCCTTTGAATCCTTATGGACATGTAAGAGGACTGTGGCTGTAGAAATTACATACAAATGAAAAGATGTAACTACAGAAGAGGAGAAGCTCTGCCTGTGAGAGATGGCTCAATCTCTGACTGAGTAAATGGCACTTTGCTCAGAGACCTGCACACCTCACTGAAAGTCGGTTAAATTGAAACTGAAGAGTAAGTATTGTAGTAAAACTAAAGAGATGGTGAGGAGTCCTCTTGCTGCTTTATCAGCTGCTACAGTAACTGGCGTAGTAACAATGCAGTCATCCGAGGAGAGACGACACTTCAATCTTCCAGTAAGGCCAGAGATAGACGTGACTCTCAGTGCCACAGCAGTGTGTGAAGAATTAACCTTTTCATGCACTAGCTTGAGGCGAGGTCACAGCGAAGTTGTTCTACAAAGCAGGTGTAATAAGTGGTTTTGTCAGTTTGACCCTCTGGTCTTTGGTTTTTAGTATTCCACAGGAGGTATACTGTCCCTCTTAGTGGTCTGCAGAAGACATTGCATCTCTGAGCAAAGGAGAAATGAAGCTTCAACTGACCCTCAGGTGGAATAAAGAAAAGAAAACTGAGCAGCATTCCAAAAGCAGAGAGAAAACAAGTCAAAGGACCATTGCTAGACTTTTGACATTCCTAAATGCAGCCTTGCACCCGTGGTCAGAATCATGCTATAACTACTGCTGACATCCTTGGAAATGAAACAGCTTGGTCTAGTTCTTCTTTTAAATATCCTGCTCTGAATAGATGGCTCTCCTTGGGAAGAGAAACAGAGCACACTGTCCATGGTGCTAAAGAGTTAGGCCTATTTTAGGCAGGCAGTTAGACATCATTGATTTTACACTGAAATAAAAGAGTCAATTGTAATGTAGATGTAAAGGTTACCGCTCCCAGTTAAGAGGGAAATGGCATTCCATTATTGGGCAAAATTCTGTTCAAATGCCCCCCTAAGCCATTATTACTCAAACCCTGGTGCTTATGTTGTTCAGCAGTGCACCCTGGACTCCTGATCTTTTTTATAATCTTTTAATGGTCTCTCTTTTTTAATGGCCAGACTAATTATTATGAATTATGACTGTATAAACAGCAAATCCAAACAATCCCTCAAGGCAGAACTGAAAAGGTGCAAACAGACCACAGCCCCAATGTTTGTTTGCTTTCTCCAGTTTTATTTTAGAATAGGGTCTTCCTACATGGACTAATGTTGAGAATATGGATACAACCTCATGCAGGCTTAGTCATAGATAAATTACTGTGATTCCTGTTCCAGTGCCAGCTACGGAAGCTATTGATGCCTCTATGACAAAGTACGGGCTGGATGAAAGCCAGAAGAGCCAGAAGAAAACATTTACACAGTTGTGGAAGTACCTGATGAGAGCTTAAAATGAGCCCAGCTTACTCATACTTCCTTGAAAGCTCTAATTAGCCTTGTCCTGTGCCTTATTATTGTGCAACTCTATTACAAAGACTTTAAAAGTAGTCATTTGTAGCTCTCTGTTGTCATGGAGAATGCGTCATGGATATTTAGCTAAAAATGTCTTTCCTGATAAATAACTTGTAGTGATGCAAGGTGTAGTTAGGCATGTACTAATAACTTCAAATTTATGGAATCAGTATTCCTAAAGGATTACTTTAAATTTTTAGGTAAAAGTGAGCTCTGGGATGGATTTGCTAACTTCTAAACTGTTGAGTCACTACAGTCAAGGATCTTTTAATTAAACAACCTAAATAGAAATGCTGGTGGTCATGTGATAGAAATAAACATGCTTTGGCAGAGTGTTTTTATAATGAAAATGGATGTATATAACAAGGTTTAGGGGGACCATCAGATGCTATAAAGCTGTCTTTTTGATTGACAGTCATAGCCAGCAGGGGACACCTTTGTAGTTAATCAAATGAATACAGTTGTGATTCCTGCAACCCTAAATTGGGTTGAAAATGTAACAGTGCTAGTAAGTATAGTAATAGGTTTGGCTTTTATTATATTGTTTGTATGGATGAAATCACAGATATTGTGATAGTGTCAATATTAATTCCAAATTAAATTCAGGTCACATGTTCTTTCCCTAATGACTATGTCAAAGAAGAGACAGCGTGTTGCTAGGCTTTCTGCAAATTACAGCATCCTGGTATGAATCTAAATAATCCAGTGACTTGTAGGGCCTAGACCACTCATAGACTATAACACTAGATTGCCCAAAATCTTCTGGGACTTCAAAGACAGACATGGTCTTGGCTCTCTTCATATTAATGTGAGGAGTCTGCTTCTTAAAATTAACCTTCAGGTTGTGGTCTCTCCAGAAAAACCCTGGAGGTTTCATTCTCACCGAGTCATGGCTACAAAGTGTAGAGCAGGGTAATGAAGCATCCTTAGGTAGCTTCAACATGTCAGAGTGGACTGAAATGACAGGAGTGAACAGAAATTGCCTTAATGCATTGGTTTTAACTTCCCCCACTGTTAAGGTGAGTCTGAAAACTTCAAATTGAACATGGAATAAAAGAAGAGTGCACAATCCACATCCACTGCAAGGTACAAATTCAGAAAAGGGCAAAAATTCACAGAATGTTTTTTTTTTTAAAGCTCCATCACTGTTGCCTGATGCAATTGCACTCACTGGCCACTTTATTAGGTACGGATACCTTGTATGCTCATTATCCATTGAATATTTTACTTTGTTTCATCCTGTTCTTCAATTATCAAGACCCCTACAGGACCACCAGAGAGCAGGTATTATTTGGGTGGTGGATCATTCTCAGCACTGCAGTGACACTGATGTGGTGGTGGTGTGTTAAGAGAGAGTTGCACTGGTATGAGTGCACTAGATAGAGGAGAGCTGCTGGATATTTTTAAGCACTATGTTAGCTCACTGTCCACTCTACACAGACCTCACTGGAGCACCTTGTAGATGTAAAGTAAGGGACAGTAGCTCATCTGTTGCTGAAGTGTTTGTATTGATCATCCTCTAGTACTCAATATCACTGCAATGCTGAGAATGATCCACCATAAAAAAAACAATAGCTAACTTGTGGGGGTTCTGATCATTGAAGAACAGGTGAAAAGAGTCTAATAAAGTACACAGAGAAACAGATGGACTACAGACTGTAATTGTAGAACTACAAACTGATTAATGTGTGAATAGAGGGCTGCGATGGTTTCAATAAACATTTTGTTTCAGTTGATAATCTATTTCAAAGACTATTTAACTGAGATAGTAATGACTTTGAACCTTTGTACTGATAGCTCAGAGCACTCTGCTAAATGGTACCACTGTTAGCTTTTTGGTTTTGAACCCATTTAACATTTAATGATGTTCAGTGCCCTCCAGAACTATCAGCGCCATTTGTAAAGATGATTAAAATGCTGAAAACTGAGAGTTAAATAGCTATCCATTTATAGACATCAGCATTATTATAGTGCTTAAAGGCTGCTTTTATTTGTATCAGATTATGGGGATACAGCTTAAATCAAACTACTCCTCTCAAAAGACTATGTTTACTACCACACCATTAGGTTTATTACTGATCATAGATTTCACCCATCACTGTGAACTTCACAATGTGCACAGTGAAGCAGAAACATCTGCTCATTTGTATATGCAAGGAGATTTTTTAGGATTTTTTTCAAGTAGCCAGCAGCCACTGGTCACCATCACATTTTCCAGCATTACCATGAAGGAACATGGGAAAAAATGATCCCGTCATTGAATTGATAAGCCTGAAGAAATCTGAAAGTGGATCAACCAGTGCATCTGTCTGCGCTTAACACATTACCAGAATTTTATTTTAATCAGTATTGTAATTATATTGTATTTCCCTAGCTTTATTTAGACTAAATCTACAAATGCTGCTCTACCAGATACTAAGTCTTCAATGGCAGAATGGTCAGGTAGGACAGTGTCAACAAATTTTTAGTTCACTTTTGATTCCAGGCAAAATGACAAGACAGTCATATTATAAGCTTTAATACAGCTGTTTAAAGTACTGTTTAAGGCAACATGGGATATATGAATATGGTGGATATGCACTTTGAGCATTAGTGATATAGCACTTGTCTAGCTAATATGGAAAAAGTTAAAGATTAGATTGCCAAAGTGATTCACACAGAATGGAATTTGACCTCCGCATTTAACCCATCTGTGCAGTGAAACACACACTAGTGAACACACTAGGCTAGAGAACATGTACTTGAATCAGTGGGTAGTCCTATCAACGGCACCCGCTGAGCAGTTGGGGGGTTAGATGCCTTGTAAAGCGCACTTCAGCAATGATTTGCCTCGGGATTGAACCGGCGACCTTTCAGTAACAAGACCAGATTCCTAAACACTGGGGCATGGCTGCCCCATAAGCATGCTTTAGTTAAAAACAAACAAACACACGCAAGCAAATTATCAAACATTTCCCCAATTCTTGTGATTAATTGTTTATTGTTTTGTGGTCTAAAATGTCCTAGTGATTAATAGAGTTTAGTGTGGTTATTGAGGTGGCTTTTGGGTTAATACCTCCTATTCTACTGATGAATTGTGTTTATTATTGTATATGAACAAATGTATCTAGTGTAGCCACAATATGCTTATTCTGTGACACCTCACACAAAATGTTATCTATATAGCATATAAAATAAAACTTGTGGGAGACACCAAAACTGAGCCGTGACACTTTCATACCTCACCCTTCTTATGTAGAAGATTATGTACCATTTGTCGAGCCTTGAGTAGGAAAAAAACATCTGTGACCCCAAACTTTTGAAAGGTAGTATATATTGTATAGTGTGGAGATGCTGTATAACTGTACATTTACTGTAAGTCTGTAAGCCTGGCCCTGTACTGCTGATAAATATGCTTTAGCTTCAGTGAGGCTGAACATGAAATAAAAGGATTAAATAGATTAAAGACACTGACAGTCAGAGACTCTTGAATGACCTAAAATGCCACTTTCAAATAGCTTACAGATGAAGTAATCTTTACAGAGATGAGTCCTGTTAATGCAACAACGCTAAACAAATCCTTAAAGTTTCCAATCTAGATGGCACATCTGAATTAACCTTCTACAAAATGAATGCAGAGATTTAGAAGATTACAATGTCACATTGATAGTCTGGCTAAAACAGAAGGATTAGGCTGAATGGATGAAACCTTTCTTTTGGCTCCCTGTCAAACCCATCTAACAGTGAATATTCTCAGTCTGTTTTATCCAGCACGTTATGGGCAGATACCTCAAGAAACAATTCAGGAGACACACAGAGAAAGCCAAATCAAACCAAAATGATGAATATATTCGCCTGAACATACTGAACAAAACACATTTATTACCTTGACAGGTCTCAGACAAATGTAGAAATCCCACATTAAATTATACTTTGTCCACAAAATGTAAATGCTTTTCAGAGATTCTCTAGTAGGAATCATTAACAGAATAAATCCCCATCAATTCTGATGTTTCATTTGTTTAAATGGCCACTTGTATCCAAAATATGATTGCATTTGCATTTCTAAGTATGAGGCATTAACAGTATTATCCTCAGCTCATTTTTAAAATGTTTGATTTGATTAGGAGGCTCTTCAACAGGCCACAGAAGTCCATTCTAATGAAATTAAGATTGCAGCAATGAACACAATCAAGACAATTCCATCAGTCCTAGAAAAATGGATCAATATCACCAACAGTTCCTACAACATCAACCCTGAAGTGTTCAGCCCAGCCATAACCACCCTATACTGTAATGATATCAACACTAACATCTCCAAATACTTTGGTCTGTTCTAATTTCTTGGGAGTAACATCCATTAACAAACATGAAATCAAGCTTATAAGACTGTGGCAAATTTATCTGATCTTTGTTTCTGATGGCAAATTTTTGAGAAATAGTATATATGTTAATATATGCTGTGGATATGTTGTACAATTTACTGTACATTTATTGTTTCTGTACTGCCAATGCTCAATGAATCCGTGAGATTCCACCAATGTAAATTTTAAAAACAATCAGCATTCCCTAAAACTGAGATTGTAGGATTTAACACAATAAAGAAAATTCAATGAGTCACAAAAATATTGATTGATATCTCCAGCTGAAACAAATCAACAGTGCTACAACATCAGAAAAGCTGTGAAGGGGTCAGCTCAGCTATAGCTACTATATAATCTCACTGGAATATCATCACATCATATTACATCTCATCACATTACAACACTAAATAACATCATGACTAATTTATTTAGCCTTTTTTGAGAGATGTGTGTATTTCACTGTGTGTTTGTGATATGCTGTACAATTTACTGTACATTTATGTTAAGTATGGTACTGTAGTGTACTGACCATCTATGGAAATATGCTTTAGCTTCCCCCACTGAAAATAACAAAAAGAATGGACATTCCTTCTAATGAAACTACGATGGCAGAAATGATCAAAATCAAGAAAATTCCACAAGTCATAGATCGATATCTCCAGCTGAAACAAACCAACATGTTACAACATCAGAACAGCCCTGAAGAGTTCAGCTCATCCATCTCTACTGTATAATCTCACCTGAACACCAATGTCTGGTATCTCCTTTATATCAACACAAACACCTTGACATGTTCCACGTTATTTGGGTATGATATTCATTAACAAACATGAAAACATCCATATAACATCATGAGAAATTTATCTCGTCTTTGCTTCAGTGAAGCTATCCCCTTGAGCCTTCTGCTGTGTGTGTCCCAAACCCACCCCATGGCGCAATGCTCCAGGCTTGCCACTGCACTGCCTCAGAAAGGAATCTGCCTGTGAATTATTCAGCACATGGTTGGGAACTGGAGAGCAGCATGCTTCTATTGAGAATCAACACTGAAATTCTTAAAAGTCGGGCAGATGTGCAGAGGGAGATTAAAAAGCAATAGCGCCTGTTTAAACTTTGATACAGGACAGCTGATCCCTGGGGTAGCCCCGAATTGAGTAAGATTACATTCAGAATCATACATAAGAGAGAAAAGGGTTTCGCCAGCAGCGTTTGTGGAGCTCTGCTGTACATGAGATCCCTGCAAAGGAGTCCACTACAGTAGCACTTATCAAATTCACAAATAAACATGGATGTAGCCAGAGGACCAAGCCACTAAGACTAGTGTTATTAAAGCAGTTGGCCAGTCTTATTTACAAGAGCTTAGAAACAGAAGAAACATCTTCTCTGTCTATAGGCCTACACTGAAATAAGATTTCCAAAAAGCATGGGGCTTTCATTATCACAAGTGAGCCCTCAGTCCACTCAGTGAAATTCTTAATCAAGCGTGTTATATAGAGGGGAATTGTATTGAGGCCAGCAATGTGCAGCTCCTCACACAGTGGTCAGTCTCTGGGGCTTTCAAAGAGCCTTTTTCAACACGGCTCTGGATATCACATGTGTCTTTTAGGACATGAAAGAACTGTTTAGGGATTCAAAATCAGTCGGAGCGTCTGAGTTAAAAGAGATCAGCCAGCAGCCATCTCAGCTGTCACCTGCCTTATCCAGAGAGAGAGAGAGAGAGAGAGAGAGAGAGAGAGAGAGAGAGAGAGAGAGAGAGAGAGAGAGAGAGAGAGAGACAGAGAGAGAAATAGAGAAATAGAGAGAAATAGAGAGAAACGGAGAGAGAGAGAGAGACAGAGAGAGAGACAGAGAGAGAGAGAGAGAAACAGAGAGAGAGAAACAGAGAGAGAGAGACAGAGAGAGAGACAGAGAGAGAGAGAGAGAGACAGAGAGAGGGGGGGTACAGGGGCAGGGTCTGAATATACACTTGTTCTTCAGTTTTATCATCACTTTTAATTTGTGCTGTCAGTATTAATGCATTAATCCAATACATGTTTAATGGTGATCATTTTTTAAAAACACTCCTTAAAAATTTGTCTTTGAAGTGGAGTTGGCCCAGTTACGTGCTGGATGTACTTTGGAGACACAGAGTACATATACAAACACATTTCAGAACATAGGAAGAATAAAATGCCAGTGACGTGGGCTGCTTGCCTTCATAATCATTCAAAATGATTGAACCTAACAGACTAAAAATCTATGAATTTTCACAACAAAAGTGTGAATTGCACTCTTCAAATGGGAAATCAAGTTAAATGAATGAGAAATTGTGAGAACTAGTCACAATATACCTGGACTACCAACCACAATAATGTTTCGATATCGACAGTCAGAACACTAAGTTTACCTGTACCAGGGGCTTTATTGGGAATACGTCTACTTTTCCTCTCTAAACAGCATCAGTTCTTTATGGCATGGACTCCATTCCTTTAATATTCTGGTCCATGTTGAGAGGACTGCATCACACAATCCCTGGAGGTTTTGCAGGTGCACTTTCATGCTGCAAATCTGCTGTATTCAGCTTCAGTGACGGGGAAGGCCACTGAAGAACTCTAAACTCATTATCATGTTCATGAAACCAGTTATGAGATGACTTTTGCTTTGTGACACAGTTAGAATAGGGAGGCTGACTTTATTGTGTTACTAATTTCCATGAAATTGTAAACCAAAACCAAAGAATTACTAAAATCAAAGCAACATAATCTGATGATCATCTATGGTCATTAGATTTGAGTAGTGAACGAAAGAATGAGATCGTGGATACAAGCTGAAATGAGCTTTCTTCGTAAGGT
Source organism: Crenuchus spilurus (assembly GCA_036984385.1). Lineage (NCBI taxonomy): Eukaryota > Metazoa > Chordata > Actinopteri > Characiformes > Crenuchidae > Crenuchus > Crenuchus spilurus. Next base: position 6,110 of record BRDA01002950.1, on the reverse strand, counting down.
GTCTGGGCTCTCCCATAGAGATTAGGTGAAGAGTTCAGACATCCGGGAAAGGCTCAGAGTAGAACCGCTGCTCCTCCACGTCGAGAGGAGGAAGTTGAGGTGGTTTGAGTACCTGGTAAAGATGCCTCCTGGGTGAGGTGTTCTGGGCATGTCCAGTTGGGAGGAGACCCCGTAGTAGACCTAGGACATGCTGGGGAGATTATCTCTCTCAGCTGGAATTAGAATCCTCTCATATGTGCTAGAAGAGGTGGCTGGGGAGAGGGACGCCTGGTCTACTTAGCTTGGGTTGTTACCTCTGCGACCCAGAAACAGATAAGCGGAAGATGATGGATGGATGGATGGTAATCTGATGACTTTGTTACTTTGAGTACTTTTAATGCCATGTATTCACATTTTTTCACAAGAGTGACTCTAGAGACTGTGTGAACATATAAGATGCTCAGCAGTTACAGATACACCATCTAGTTCATCTGGCACTCGTGCTACACTCACATTCACATTGTTTCACCCAGTTCAGAACATTACTCAGCTTCTGGTCCATAACTGCATGTCTTTTTGCATTGCACTGCTACCACATGATTGGCTGATTAGATCATTTGCATGAATAGGGAGGTGTACAGGTGTTCTCAGTGACATATTTGTTAAATGGTTGTCTGTCTAAGAGAGTTTTAAATCTTGGAATAATATCATAAACCTTGATAAAGCTCTGATATTTGTTGTCATTGGCACATGCCTAATGTCACTACAACCAACTGCTAGAGCAAGAGAGTTTATATGAGGAACAAAATCTATTGTAATTGTATTTGTTGGCTGTTTTTTGCAGCTTTGTGGCTCTCTGGCAGCCCTAAAGGATGATTCAGTCCAAGGACATCTCAGGCACCTTAATTATATACTGAAAATAAAAAAGAGGAGCTGACAATGATAAGAGTTTCTTGGGCAGATAACATTTGATAAATAGATATAAACTGAACACACACACACACACACAGCTGTCAACATGAGCCAAAATAACAGTGCTAGGAAAGTCTACATTCCTCTGCTTTTTAAATTAGTGTTCAGTTCAGCAGCTGCTCTATGTTACCCACGAAACAGACACACATGTAGATGATGAATATACACCCCACGTCCTTATACCAGATGAAGCTGTAATCAGCACAAGTATTAGTCATCACCTGCTGAATGTCTCGTTAAAGAAGAAATATTTCTGTTGATGACAAACTGAGGCTAGCAGCATGTTTGCTCGTCTTTTAACAGATTCTAAAAAGCCACAGCAGAGCCATAAACCCATAAATCCACACTGTTCTAGCGTTTACAAGCACTTTTGTCCCGAAGACAAACAGATGCTGCCTCTGAGGGCAAACAAACAGTAAACACAGAAGCGCCCAGCCTGCCAAAGGCAGACGCTCACTGTCCTGTAGCCTGATGTGTAAAGATCAGTGCCCAGAGGAGCCACTGCTTGATCAGTAGTGTAGCGGTATGGACCAGAGCCAGAAACACAGCCAGATTCAGACAGAGACTGACCACTGCCAGACTGGCCAGAAGAACATTGACACTGACAGAAAAGAGAGGCTCCTTTGCACTGAGCAGGGCTGCAGAGAGAAATCAAACCCCATACAAGACTCTCAAAAAGCTAGTCACTGAAGCAGTGTGGCTATGAAGTCAGGTACAGAGGCTGGCAACTGGATGCTCCTCCAGGGAAGTGAGGCTCAAGCTCAAGCTGTATTGTTTCATTCTGCAACTGCCAGGGAATGACCATACGCTCTAAGCCAAAAACACAGGTGTACATTACAATAGTGATAACAGGGATGTTGCAGGAGAACAAAGATGGCACTGAACATAGAAAAGTGGGCAAAGGCACATAGTCTATTAAATCTAAAAACAATTGATTTTGTTTGTGAGAATGTTATTCTTTAAAATATGCAGTTTTCTTAATGTTCCCATTACAGGTATCTTATATTCTAAGACATCACACACTGCATTATGGGAACTTTCATCAAGGCCATGTAAGAATCCTTTCATTCTTTGAAGAATATTTGCTCCATTGACAGAGCCTTTATATATCAAAATAAAAGCCATGTTCTGTGACCATTAGCTTGAAGATTAGAATATATCAAATTCATGGTTTTTTTTAGACTTTTTAGGGAAAAACCTTAACTTGAACAAGATTTTTTAGTAATTCAAGTAATTTTAGACCATTTACAAGTGCAAATGCAGCTGCTGAAAAAGGCAACAAAAAGAGAGAAATGGAGTTTCAGACAGTGCAGATATGCTGGTCAATGACTCCACTTTGAATGGGACTTGTCAATAGCCATGGAAAAATGAGAGTGCAAAAGAAAAACTGTTTCTTTTGCTATGCGTGTCTCAAAAGTAACCGAGCTGTGCAAGCTATTGTGCTGTTTTTGTGAAGTACTAGTAATATTAGCAGTAGTGTGAATCCCATTTTTCAGTCATCATAAAAATTTACAAAAACAAAATGAGTCATAGTAATCTAAAAAGTTGGGCTGTCTAACCAAGGCACAAAAATGACACCAACCTGCACATGAGAACATTTATAAAGAATATTTTGGAAGGCTGCAAAAGCTAAGTTCAAATGCTAAATATGTGTATCTACGGGTAGAAACTAGAGAAAAATCCCACAAGATGAAGTAGGTGGGATTTTCTCTCTGGAATCTAACCTTTTGCCATACCTGAGTGTCCAGTACACTCCGAAATGTTCTGTGAAGAAACAGACAAACAGAGATGCCGAGAGATGCTGAGTGTGTGGGAGTAGTCATTGGTCCCTCTGAGCCAGTAGCTCCCCTGAGCTTACCCACTGCCCACTGGCTCAACCTAGAGTTGCTGTCCATCTGTCAAGCTTTCCTTCAGCTTGATTTCCATACATTATTCAGCATTCTCAGTCTGCATGGTATTTAATTTAATCACAGTCTAAACGACCTCACAGATGTGAGATTGTGAAAAGTGAAGATAAAACAAGCTAAGCCTTCATATTTTCGTAATGATCACTGTGGGCATAACCTCTGGACCAAGGATGCTATAGAAGAGCTGTGCTTTACATCAGCGACACTATATATCCTTGTATTATTTATTAATGGTAAAATTTCTTCTTTTTTAGGTTACAGTAACTTTTTTCAGCACTTGCAGCAATGTTTGGATGTCCCAAGTGGAATCAAGACAAGAGTAATAGGCAGGGGGGCATTTGTGCTCTTATGTGTTTAATTATCAGTCAAGGGACTACAGTGAGTCATCCTTTCAGCTGTATGACGCTGATCATCTTGTTTCCGCATGAGAGAAAAAGCTTGTGCATCTGCAAAGAGCCACTTCCACTGTCATGCCCATAAGAAGACATCCATCAGAGCTGTCCCCAGACAGGCTAACAGTAGGATTTCATCAGGATCAGTGACAAAAAAGTATGGCTGCACACATAAACCTCTGCCATGTGTGTTGTAAAGGGCTAGAAGTATTTTCTCATAAGATTGATCTTTCTTTGTTTCTTCACCTCATAATTACACTTAAGGCTAATCTGAGATGCGGACCAGACTAATGAAGGAAGGACTCTCACCACAGTGCTACACACATAGGAATTTGACCTCCACTGTCAGCCCAACACAATTTCTACAAACTTCTGGTCATGGCTCCCCCTGTAATTATAGTGGCAGGGACATGGAGGGTTATCTCCCCTGGGATTAAAACCAGCAAGCTTGCATGTGCAAGTCTAGCACTTTACCACTATACCACAATTTTAGAGCAGAACTACAAATTGCAGGAACAAAGTCTTTGTGATTGATTTTTGGTGGTCAGTAACAAACTATGGGGAGTTGGACAGCATGTGGTTGTCAGTGAGACTGAAAGAATTCTGCCTGTCTACAGACTGTTGAAATCAGTGATTGACTAATGACCAATGGAAATGTTCATGGTCCACATTTAATCTCAAATGATTGGTTTGTTACTATTTCAGGGTTAAAATGTGTCATAGAAACATTCCAACAGGCTTTGAGGAACATTTGTTGTTTGATGGGCATATTAGAGATGTTACCCAATCAGCAACAATGTGTCCACAAATGCTGCTCTACTGTAAAGGCAGTGTACACATTGGAATCTAACAAAGTCCACTACAAATGCATCTCTGCTAATCTGTATGGCAGACTGTATTAAGTACATATTTAAACCGATGTTATCAGGGTTCTTTGAAAGTAATGCCATAATTGCACTGCCTGAATCACACAACAGAGCATTTAATGCATGTCTGTTCCTATTTAAATAAGCATTTTGCTTTGTTTCATTGGGATTTAATGTAACAAGGGATTCAGTAATTAGAGCACAGAAGCAGCATGTGACTGTAATGAGAAGGAAAAGTGGTGAGATCACGCCCTGCCATTGGGCGTTGGTCTTTACTTTGCATCCTCATTACACCACAGAATCAACAAAGTGGTCAGTATCCTGGTGGAATGAAAATAACATAGTTTTTATCATTATTTTCACCAGTGGTTTTGGTAACAGAGCTTTACGGCATTCACAATTCAATCTGAATTTTTATTTAATACGTATTTGCTTTGACTTCCATTTGAATTGTCAAAGACATGCACCAGGAGCGATTAGAATAACGTACATGATGTCAGAGAAGAATGTAAATGAATGTGTGGGCTTTCATACTCTAATGCTTAAAACCCTACAGGCAGCTGTGCACGGCATATCGCTGCAGAACCATGTATGACTAGAAACACAAAATATGCACATCAGCTTACCCATCTCTCCAGGCAAAGGAGGAAATTCACTATCAAAGCCACACAATCAATATTCACTTTGCATTTCATAAAAACGTATTTTCCTCGCTATCTGTCAGTATTCAAGAGATCTATGCTCTTATAGAGGTAAATAATTCACTGATTTCTTTACAGGATTAGCAACAGATAGAATGGTAGAGGTCTGGGATTACAGGCTCGCTGTAACAGAACGCACTCTAGCTGCACTCTCCTGACTACATTCTTCAACATGTCACACTGTGCAGGTTTCATTGCGCCTTTCACTGTGACATGGCATCTTTTTCAAGCAGAAGCGCATCGCTGTCCTTCAGAAAACAGGCAATTAGGTGAGCTCCCACTGACACACAAACTGCTCCACGACAGAAATGTTCACATAAAAAAGCTAGTCGCATTTCACTTCTGGATCCTCTGGAACTCCAAGCAGTTTGCTTTCCAAGAGTCAGAATCTGCAAAAGGGTTTAATAGACTTTCCAGCATCATTCACTCCAATAACTCAGCTAATGGCAGTAACAACACTCTTTATAATCGCTGGCTGTCTAAGCTGCTGTACTGCAGACTGAATGGACAGTCAAATAATCTGATGGGCCAAAATATTATGAACAATATGCTAATATGCTTAATATACTGTTACTCCCTTAGTCATTAAACAGCTCAACCTGCTGAGCCATGGACTCTACAAGACCTTTAAAGGTGTCCTGGTGGTATATGGCACTAAGACATTAGCAGTAGATGTGTAATATGTGAGGTGAAACCTCTAAACCTCTATAGGTTGGACTTGTTGCTCCTGCAGATGCCCCAAGTGATCATTTGAACTGAGAGCTGGTGAAATTAGAGGCCACTGTTGGTAAGTATTGACCACTGCTGACTGTGCTATTTCAGAGATGCTCTGGCCAATTCTCTGTTTGGTTCTTGTCCCTCGGGTCTTCCCATCTGCACACTTCTCCCACTTCCAACACAACAACTATGAGAAACAACTGTTTTCTTACTGTGTAGTAAGTAGATCTTCACAAATTGTAGTAATCAATGTTTTTCATCACTCTTCATCTGTGAGAGGTATCTTCATTACTATGATATTTTGACTTGATACTGATACCAAGTGTATTATCATGATTCTCAATACCAAATCAGTACTTTGTCTATAAATGAACCCTCTGGAGTTGGTACTCCCTCTGGTGGCATATTAACAAAATTCTGCAAAAACACATATAACGAAGATTTTCTCTTGGAAACAAAACAAAACATTCCCCATAAACTTTAAAGACCTTAAAAACTCTACTTTAAAACTATACTCTCTCTCTCTCATATATATATATATATATATATATATATATATATATATATATATATATA
>BRDA01002949.1:17567-37302 GCA_036984385.1 Crenuchus spilurus | reverse complement strand
ATGTTCATGAATGTAAATTCATGAACGGCTATGGTTATTAGTACTCATATTGGTACTTGGTATCGGCAAGTACTTAAATGTAAGTACTTGTACTCGGTTTGAAAAAATGTGGTATCGGTGCATCCCTAGTTGTTTCCATAAAATCTCCAACAGAACTTCTTCCTGGTGTGGTTAAAGACATAACATAACTTAAAATCTAATAAACACTGCTACAGGCACACACTTCAAAACAGCAGACTGATCAAAGACTGATCTTGGATCAGATTCCTGTGTATTTATGAAGCTTATCATCACTAAAACTGATTTTAGATCAGCACTACTCAGAGTTGGATGTTTAAGATGGAGGATGCAACATTCAGCTACACAGGTTCTTGTGTTTTAATAACACAGTTCTCAATTCAGTTATATTGTGTCCTAAACCACTTGTCTGAGACATCTTTAGCTCTTGATGCAGTTTGACTGGGTGGGGAGACATTTTGGTGATGTATTTGTACAGAAACAAATGGGTTATTTAGGTGACTATTTGAAAGCAACAGCTGCTCTGTAGCTCCAATTTGACCTATAAAAGCAACAAAATTTGGTCTCCAAAACAAGTCTGGCAGATTGTTTTATATTTGAAATACATGTGCTTAATTATTCCTTTAATGTGAAAATATCATAAGACAAAAATTTCAAAACATTCAGAATAGTAGTTTAAAGTAGAGATAGATCTCATATGATATGCATTATTTAAAAATGGATTGTGGCTGATGCTAATAATAGGGCTGCGAATCTTTGGGAATCGAACGAATCGATCCAGAATCAATTCTTGAGGTCACAAATCGTTTTTTTCCCCCGATTCTTTCAAATCGAAATGAAATACGTTACTTTACCGATGCAATCTCTGCAAATCACATGAGTCATGTCAAGCCCTTTCTTACCCGGGACGGTGTTTCCAAATGGTTGCTTTTAAAGACTGCGGCTTGGCTTGAATGCCTGTATGTAGCCCACGCTAGCACTACGGTGGCTGAGAAGGCACATCCGCACCCGCAAAAAAAATCGAGTTTTTGAAAACGAGAATCGATTCTGAATCGTTCAATATGAGAAAGGCGATTCAAGCTCGAAGCGATTTTTTCCTGCACCCCTAGCTAATAACAATAATAAACTTTTAAGTAAATAAAGTAAGCCAACATAAAATTCATACTAGGTTATAGCCAATACATGGCTCTACCAGACACTCTGAGAACCAATCCATCAACTAAAAATAGGACAAAACTATTAAGTGAAATTATCAGGCATAACCCTCCTTTGTTTAAAAGGTATAATACAATTAGAAAGTTTAACTCAATGTAATGGAGAGGTGAGAAGATTTTGGTACACCAGACAAACGCAAAAGTTATATATATGAGCCCTTTAAGTACCATTATGCACGGACCAATATTGACAAGCCCATATTGTTGATTATGAAATCTTTCAGCTGTCAAAAAATGGAGAAATATTCACTGATGGTGGTGTCAGGGTTACTTCCTTCAAGGGTGGAGGGAGTCTCGTGACTAAAACAGTTACCAGGAAGCTTCATAAAGCAGACGGAGAGAAGGATGTGGCAATTTATTGTATAATAGTTGCAAAGAACACTGAAAGTGCTTGTGCAGAGGTTCAAAAAGAAAGATGAGTGCATATGAAAGTGTTTTTAGTGACTAAAAAGGTCTTTAGTGACTATTTTTCAGAAAACATCTCTTAGGCAGTATACTCTCTGTTCCTGTGACTCAGGTGGACCCATTAAGAATATGTTTAGTTGTAGAACATTTATATCAGATTGTGTTGTATCTAATGCATTTAAAGTTGTATTGACTCCACTCACCATGTCCTGACTTTAGACTTTTAGACTTATTGTTATAGAGTAATAAACACTAAATATGAAATTAATTTTCTGAATTAAATTATGAACACAAATTAACTTTCACCATGTTCTAATCATTTGACGTAGCACTGTGCAATATAATATTTCTGTCCATATCTAACTCAAACCTAACCCACCACCGTCCTTCAGACAGAGGGAATATCTGCCCTTTCTGTGCTGATGTAAGAGCAGCTCCTGCAACTCAAATCCACAGCGAGAAAAACAGTAAACTAGTCTCAGATCACAATAAAAGGGCACCTTAAGAAGCAACTCCAGTCCACTTGAAATAACCTTGTTACACACAGATGAATTATTCATCAAGTAAAGCATTTATAGTGGAACGGTTGTAGCTTTAAATAGCTTTTAATTTCAGTCTTGCAACTCAAATGATCCTTTAAAACTGCAACAAAATAAGTACCATCTGGGAAACTGCATTACTGCACTTAGACAAATGTACGGCAGCTTTACAGATGAAGTACTGTGCAACATCTGTGATGGATGGGGATATTCCTAAATCCAGTTACCAGTTCGATGTGTATTACAGTATTTGCTTTAGATAACCAAACACAAGACTAAGAAATCTGACAAAATTATATTACCATAATATTCACTAACATTTTCAGAACATATAACATACATGACAATGTTTTGCTGCTGAGAAATTTAAACAGACTAATATAGACACATCTCCAAAACACAAACAACATAAAAGTGTAGTATTACAAATTTAATACTGTAATAAATGACAATTTTCATAAATATTTTAAATATAAGGACCTATAAGAAATAATGCATTACTTCATTTCACATACTGTACTTCACTGTAGGGCTGCCATGATTAGTCGACTAGTTATTAAAATAGTCGACGATTAATTTAATAGTCGATGTGTCGTTTTTGGGTGTTTTTTTTTTTTTACTTTCTTTTTCTCTCCAAACTGCTGCGTTTTTCTAACCTTCCACTGCTGCGACTGCCTTGACGTACATGCACAGTAGTGGTAACCGGGGTAGGCCGTGGACAACGTCACAGGACGTTATACAGACAGGCTCCGGAATCATGGCTACCCGGCAACGGAGCTCAAGAGTGGGATCATTTTAAGAAAATGAAAGAGAAACGTGTGCAGAACTTGTCTTCCACGGCAGCACAACTGCGATGCACGCGCACCTGAAAAGGAAGCTTGTTGTGGCTGATTGTGACAATGATGAAGAAGGACCGTCATCTCAGTAAGCTAAATTGCTAGTTCATTAGCCTTAGAACACATTCATGTGTTTTCTGTAACGTTATAACAGTCATGTGTTTGAATAGCAATGCTAATGTTTTCTAACATTACGTTTCAGTGCTACGTTTACACTTTATGCTAAACAGTTAAATAACTGTTTGTTGCAACAAGCTGCATGTTTCATTAAAGGTTTAATGAACTTTGGTCTTAAAATAAAAACAATTTAGTTAGCATATAGCTGAAATCTAATGACGGTTATATAGTAGCAGCTGCATTCTAGTGCGATAAGCTGTATGTTTTATATTCAATTAACATATGATCTGATTAGTCGACTAATCTTAAAAAATAATCGGTGATTAGTCGACTATAAAAATAATTGTTTGTGGCAGCCCTACTTCACTCCATTTAATTTACCAGAACCAATCAGGCTTTCGTGTGCTGGCTTAATGCTCTTTAAATAATGAAGAAAAACAACAAGCTAACTCAAACATTACTGAATCACAGTCATGACAATATACTGACAAAACAAAACACCACAAGGTGGAAAATTTTGCTTCAAATGAGTATAATACTGCACTTCACCACATATCAGAATAAAAACTTGAATCTTTGCCACTAAACATCTTTAATAACAAAAAAATTCATTGTGATGATACCATAGTCCTAATATCTACCACATAACACACCAACATAACACCTGGACACATATCATTCGAGCCTGATCAGTTTTGGTTCTAAATTCGTGATTTGTTCCAGTTCACTCAGAAATGATATTTACACAATTTTCAACATATCATACACTCAATTGGTCAATTTATGGTTGTTTCATTAAAACATTAAAATGCATCTCAACTCATTCAAACGTCACCCAGGACTGACAAACTGGTGGAAGTGGTTTCAGGCATGGTCTATGTTCCCATGTCTTTACAGGTATCCAAAGATAATTCAAACATTTGTATTACTCAACCACATCTCTCAACAGGCTCTTGCAGTCAGTCAAGCTAAAATGTCATCTAAGTAAAAATAAAAACAAAACTTACATGCTGATAAAGTAACATAGGAGAAATAAATATTACACACTGCAAATATGCCATTAGTAACAGGTGGAAATCACAAGACTAACTACAGAGTTATTAAGCTTGTTACTGCTTGTTAAAAGTTAGAAGCAGGCTTGGGATTGAAAGGTTGACTGTTACATCCCGTGAACCAGTAAAAAAAAATCCAAAGCTGAACCCCTAACTGCTCCCCGGGCACTGAAGCAGGTGGCTGCCCACTGCTCTGTATGTGTGTGTGTGTGTGTGTGTGTGTGTGTGTGCTCACTCTTACTGAGTGTGCATTCACTTCAGAAGAAATTTCTGTACACAGCTCAAAAAGTACATTTACTTCTTGTTCCTTAGATTATTAGCAAATTATAGAAGTTCTGAATAAGTTTGTACATTATAGCTTTCATTGCAAGAGTATGTTCTTATGTAGGACAACGTAAAACCAGCTGTAAAGGTAGACTTATAAGCAGTAGTGCTCATATTAATTAGAATGAAAACATGTATTGTAAAAAGTGAGGTGATAAGATGAAGTGCTAAATTTAACAATAAATGCTTATTTTCATAACAGTTAAATGCATAACCACTTTATCAGTGTATATTTTATAACACATTATATATAAAGTGTGTGTTATGTTTTGTAACTATTCAATAAAAAGTGCTTTAAGAAACCAAAACCCGTGAAAGTATTTCATTCAATGTCATTCCCCTTGAAGTGTGTGTGTGTGTGTGTGTGTGTGTCAAATTACAGGTGTTTCTGCACCCTTACAAATCATAAGTGCTCCTGCAGAGTGTGATGTGTTAGAACATCCTAATCACTTCTAATCACAAATCATTTCCATCACAACATCTTTGTCATAATATTACAGGAACAAAAACATCCATTAAGACAGTCTCAGATCACAGCGCTCTTTTCAATTAAAACAGACAGACAAAATGGTCAAATAGGACTCTAATCTCTAATAAGTCAACTCATGCTCCACCCACATGACAAGGTTTGCCAAAATAGAATTAATCCTAATGACAAACTGAAGAACAACTGTGTGTACACTTAAAACATGTAAAGAATGTAACTTTTTTATATATATTTTCAATTGTTTTAGCATATTAGCCACTTCATTGATGATACAGTGAAAATCTACAACAGGTAATGTTTACATATACTGTCCATATAATAAACGACTATTACAGTATGAAGGATCTAGTAATGTCACAAGATAAGAATTTTGATCGAGTGTTAGGGTTAACTAACAGTTTTTTAAGCTCTAATGTAGAACTCTGTTGATAGGAACATAGTGTAAAACTGATGCAACCCTTTGCTAAATACTAGAATTATTGAAAGTTACAGTGCAGATTTTGGCAAGTTTGGGTGTTAAAGTTTCAACAAAGCCTAGTCATCATCAGCTCCAAAGACGACGAAAACAGCCGCAGCAGCTCAGCAATGGAGAAAGAGAAATGTGACATCAATTTTGATGTTTAGTAGTCATTTTCGCAAGTGCATGGTGAGCAAAAATAAGAACACCATTTCAGAAGTAGGGACAAGTCACTTTAGCTTAAAAGATACAATATAATGAATTATGGTTAAGAGACTGGACTAGAGACAAATTAAAAAAGCAAAAAAAGTTCAGATTTCAGTCAAAGATACATTCAGACAAGCACCAAGTACCAAAGTTTTCGATATCACCTTTGGCAATTAATTTTATACTTTCAATATTTTTTAAAATGTAGATGCACTATTGACACAATGTTTTGCACATTGTTAACACAAACTGAAAATATATAGAAATATATAGAAATGTGTCTATCAAATATATATTTGACATTAAAGACAATGATCAGGGTTAGATCAATTTGGCATGGAGTATCATCCTATTATGGTATCTGTACTAAAATTAAAATTCTAGTATCGTGACAACCTGAGTTACACCACAAAATCTAAACTTCAGTTTAAAATCTGAATAATCATGATTTTTACTGTAAAAACAGCATCAGACACTACAAGAACACATGTTGCTGCACTGCATCTTCCAAAACAAAACTGAAACAGTTGATATAAACAGCAAACTGTAAAACAAAATCTGCTTTATAAACATAAGCTTGTTTCTATTTAAAGCAAAAGAGGAGTGTGGGATTTTGGCAATGAAGAAATATGTGGGCTTACATTATGGGATGATTGTTTGATGGTCATAGCAACACAAACTGGTACGTACACACACACACACACACACACACACACACACACACACACACACGCAGCCATCCATAGACACTGCTGATAAAAATCTGCTGCTCACTTGCAGGTCTAAATGGATGGCAGTCATCCCACAGCACAAACAAAGGCCTCTAATCAGCAAATAATAGCCAACGTGAGAAATAATAATCCTGTTCTACCTCATTCAATACCCACAGACCAATGAAAAGTCCATTAAAAGAAGACCAAATGGACCAAGCTCCATTTAAAAGAACACAGTCATGGATCCAAACATCAAAATAGAAAGGCTAACACCAAAGGTACAAACAGCAAGAAAGGGTTAAGGTTATTTGCTTCACAAGAAATTTCATGACTGATCAAAATGCAGCAGGTCTGCACAAAAACAAACTGTGGCTGGATTAACAAATCGTCTTTTCTACTTCAGAATTGCTGCCAAATGTCTCTTCAGAAACCTGCAAGCAAGTGCATCAACCTGAGGTTATAACGGCAAACTGGTTTGATGTGCGGCTATACCAGGAAATGGCAAGTTCAAAACAAGCTCTGACTCACAATGAATCAATGATATAAGGAGAACGTACCGGGCTAGGCTCAGAGCCAAAGAGGAAGATTACCACACCTGTCCCAACGTACAAGGGTGGAAAAACACCAAACCCTGCACTATCAGACTGTAGGCCTTTCAATCAGGCCAAATTGACATTTAAGTTAGTTTCAGTTCGGCCGTATTATTGTATGAAATCTGTTGACACACTGGCCTCATTTGTCTGCAACACAGTTCACCTATCAGGTCATAGTGAGTTACAGCAAAGCCTCATGCACTGGTTTTAGCATTCACCATATTCAGCTTGTCTAATTTTGAATACACTGAATAAATGTCCTTGATTTCCAGCAGAAAAGTGACCACCATTACAACATACTCAACCTAGACCATACTAAAACCACTACTCTAAAAAGAATTCATACAAGAGTACCAGAACACAAGTGACGCCGAAATACTACAACATAATTTATGAAGATTTAGGTTTGCCACATCAACAACTCAATGTCACTTATATATAGAAAGAGAGTGCACCTATAAATGATTATTTAAAAAGCTGAGTAGTGCAAATGATGAGCAGAGCTGAAAAGGAGGGTACTTTAAGCCTTTGTGCTACATACTCGGCACCAAGCCGCAGGAAAACAATGAAGCGTCAGAGCCCCACGGTGGCCCTCCTCTCTTTGGTCTTTAGTTAGGTATGCTTTTCAGTCACGCACAAGCACAGGGCCCCCCTCCCCCCTTCCTGTCGCTGCTGCATTTCAATGTAAATGGGCCGATTGAATGGCTGCAGCTGCCCTATCAAAAGGAGAGCACTGCTAAAGGACTGTGTGATTGAGATTCAGCCAGGCCACGCTCCCCCACCCACCCCCATGCATCTCCACAACAAGCAGAGGAGACAGGGAGAAGATCCATCAGCCTACGGGAGATTCTGGGTAGGGTTCAGGTTTCTACCCCGACAGAGGTCCACAATTCGACGTGAAAATTCTGACTTGAAAATGGCTTTGGTGAATAGAGCCAGCAGGATGACTTGATTGAAAGTTATCTTCCTGATGAATCAGCAGTGATTTTGCAGTGAAATTGCAATTTGCTGGCAATTTCAATCATGAACAAGCACATTCTACTGCTAAGAAACGGCCGAATGACTGGCCAAAATATCAGCATTAATTCATAACTGCTTAATAACATTCGTACTTAGATTTGATATTTCAAATACATTAGGTTCAGGCGATATAAACAGTCATATCAGAATTTTATGACCACGCAGGGACGTCACAGATGTCACGTGACAGGGTTTGCTGCACATGTAATTAAGCAAGCACCCCTGTCAGATGTAGCAGAGTGTAAAACCATCATCATGAACAAATGACGCGATTAACTGATGTCCAAAAAGGCATGATAACAGGGTACTGGATGAAGGGTGTTAGCTTCTCAGAAACTACCAACTGTGTGGGATGTTCATGAGCCGCCGTACTGAAGGTGCACCTACCCTCCAGTGTACCTTTGTGTACGTTAAGTGCCTATCAACAGCAGTTAGGTAGGTGGTCATAATATTCTGATATGACTGTGTATACATGTACATGTATGTGGGTGTTACAGTAGCCAAATATTTTCAATATGACTTATATTTGCGGGTCATTTAGAGTTGTACTGTAGAACCGCCTTTTTATTGTTGGCCAAATTTGTCTGGCAACATCCACTCCACACCCCACAACAACAGAAAAGCAGTCAAAGTCAGACGCTGCTCCTTCATTTAATGTAGATTGCGCAGGATGTGTCATTTGTGGTTTAGAGCACTTGAGGTTGAACGAAGAGAGTGTCGCTTAGCAAGAACTAAGCAATGAATCAGACAAATTACACTTGTCTGTACTATTAGCACTAAACTTGCCAGTGTGATGTTTTATTGAACTGTTCCATGTTAAACAAAATGAACTAAAATCTGTTTTATTCAATATTCAGAAAATAACTACACTGGAGTGCAACGAGACCACCTGAGACCATTTTTATTTTAAACTCGATCAAAATTTCATCAAAAAAAAAATCACAATTAAGTCTACACACACACACACACACACACACACACACACACACACACACACACACTCCCAAACACTAGAAACTAGAATATAATGAGGTTAATGTCATGGGTTGCATACATTACACAAAGTGACATTTCAAGCCTTTTCAGTTTGACTAGTATTTGCCTCAAACTCCAAATTAAATCATCTAATATTCTGAGATTATAGGTTTCAGATTTTGGCCTGGTGATTGGGATCTGATCTTGTGACTGGAACGCTGCCGGTTCGATCCCCAGGCAGGTCATGACTGAAGTACTCTTGAGCAAGGCACCTAACACCCAACTGCTGCCCGGGCACCATGGATAGGGCTGCCCACCGTTTCAGGCACATGTTCTCACAGCCTAGTGTGTTCACTAGTGTGCGTTTCACTTAACGGATGGGTTAAATGCGGAAGTCAAACTCCATTGCGTGCAAGCACATTGGCCATAAAATAAATTACGTTACATTACATATGCCATCATTTCTTTTAATTACATTATGAACAAGGACCTTTGTCACAATATTCTCATTTCTTTATGTGGCCCTGAATATAGATGAAATATATGATTAACGTGCAGCCCTGCTCACACCACCACATCTCTCCTGCTCTCAGCTAACTACAGACACCCTCTGCAGCACACATGGATAATACATCACTCGGGCCTCAGCACATCCAATCAAAACAACTGTTGTCTCCAGCCCCACCATCCCCCCTCAGCTTCTCTCTGTGATCTCCTCTCGGCTTACTTCAGCCCACGCAAGAGAAGCTGCAATCTTTGGCCGCAGCACAAACACACAGTACTTACTCACTGCTGAGGTTAAACAGAGCAACGGGAAAAACGTAGAGGCACAACATAAGGACAGGAGCCTTCTTGGACAACATATTTATGTCTTTATAAGGAAAGGTTTGCCAGGAAAGGTTTATCTACATATCTCGCACACTTATTCCAGAAAGTCAGATAGCAGTGTTCACTTCTAAAGTAAAGACGCAAACGTTTCTTGACTAACAAACATTAGAACACACTACTCATTTCAACTGACCAGTTGTTTTTCTTACAAATACAGTAAAAGCTCTCAAACCTACAGAATAGTCAATTGATTGAACTCCTCCATATTTACGGTCACTGTGTCGAACACTGAAATCAGCTTTTGTTCATTTTTATAGTTCAGAGCCACACTGTGTCCTAAACCACATCTACTAATCTGACACACCTTCTTTAACATCTGGAGGAGCTTTGAGTGAACTGGAAGTGTTGGCAACATATTCTCACAGAATGGACCAAGTTTTTTAGGTGATTAATGTGTTTCAGTGTTAGAAAGTCCCAGTTCTAAATGAATGAAGCCAAATGCATCTTTGCATATCTATACATAAAAATTATAATTTACATGAAACCAAACAACTTTGAGCAACAGATGATAAATAAGGTCTTCAGAACATATTTAATATTTAATAAAAATATATATATGTATTTATAGATTTACACACATACTGTAAACATAAATGAGAGCAAGAGGTAGAATGTAAGGATAGTTACATATGGCCCTATATATGTCTCTTTACAAAAATACTGAATTTTTCTGAAACAGACAAAAATAAAGCAACCCCTCCCGCATTTCTTCGGATGTGTCACAGCCTTTGCCATCAAGTAAACATTTATGAGCCACATAGATATGATTCATTTCAAGAGAGCTGATGCTGGAAGATCAAAAACACTGGGTGAAAGTACATCGAGCAAAAAAAATGCGGCAGAGGAGAGGAGAGCAGAGCAGAGGAGAGAAGCGTCTCCTTTGATGTATGAGAGTCGGGGAGAAATGTTATCAAAAGCACTGCAGTGGAAGCACAACCTGTGCCCAAGAGATGAGGCATCAGACAGAGAAACCTTCAAACCTCCAAATCAAGTGGCCCTGTCCCAGTGGTACGAGTGGGAGGCTGCTTTTTCGGCTTGCTTGCTTGCTTGTATGTGTGTGTATGTGTTGCCAAGGGAAGAGGGGGGATTTCAAAGGGGTTTTAAATGGCATTTGGCTTCCAAGGAGTGTGAGGAGGGGCCTATAAAACATTTAGACTGCAGGAGAGAAGAAGTGAAACGTAAGAGACAGGAGCGTTCCTGTTTACTGAGGCACCAACACTCAGCACTCAGGGAAGGGGAAGGCCAGAGGAAACCAACACACAGTAACCCAGAGTGATTACACTGCACTATACAAAGCAAATTACAAAGTAAGTATAAAACATTACAAAACTACACCCCAAACGATACATCAGTTGGATGATGACATGGGCAGATACAACACGGTGTGTTACACACACTTCTTAATCTGATCATAATCATATGTCTGCAGATATCTGATTATAAGTGGCTACATAAACAGCATACTCTGATTTTTTAGATCAACATATGGTCTAGAAATATGATGCAGACAGCTGGATTTGAGCTCAATAATCTAATCTCTCAGTATATGTATACTCTTACAATGAATACTTCACAAAATATCCATTTGAAATATCAGTTACATCTTTTTTAAGTCACTACCTTCTGTTTCAGACATGATTCCAATATCATGGTACATCCCAGATATTTAATGTACGCTACTCACAAATTATTGTGCTGAAATATTGCCAGTAACACTTGCCTGGGTTCTAACAATTTCCCAGTGAAGTCAAAACCTTAGACAGTTACACCAATAAGAAGGCAATTAGAAGTTGACTGATTATCAACCCTGACTGATACTCAGACAATATTTAGCATTTTTCCAATTATCAATACCAGCTAGGCCTGAGCGATATGGACCAAAAACAATATCGATATTTTTAGCTTAATATCGATATACGATATATATCGCAATATTTTTTCTTTCCATAAGGTAATAAGATCACTTCTGAGTCAAAGCTACATGTCCCAAATGTCACACAGACACTTTTATTACCATTCAACCTTTGATGTACATGGGAAATTGCTCAAAAATAAACTATTGGCATATAGTAATAGTCATTTATAATAAAATAAATGTTATTTTCCTCCATAACAAGACGCACAGCTGTGGTATTAACATGTAAACAGAACACATACAGAGCAAAAATAGGTTAAGGCTGACTTGTTCTTTAAAAAGCCCGTTTCCATTGAAGCAAAAGCGCATCACAGGTATGAGTTTTGTAACGTGGTTTGGGCTGCATCACGCAGTTTTACACACACACACACACACACACACACACACACACACACACACACACCTCTTTATGACGTTGTTGTAAATGGTGGAAAAGATTAGTGGTGATCGAACCTTTTGTCCGGACTTCAATACATTACTCTGCTGCTCATCTGACACTCTGAATTCAGAACAGCTCCAAATAATTTAGCCATTGTTTTTCTTTTTACTTATCAACTCCTCTGTGATCACTTCTTTCACGTCTCTCTGTCTCCATGCCAGCCGTCACTGGGAGAGGGGGGAGTTTTTGAAAGGGAGAGAGGAGGGGCGGGGTGAAGTTGTGCAGAGGCAAAATAGAGGATCTACAAGAATAATTACAACGCAAGAAACTATATCGATATAAACAATATTGTCTCATCTTATATCTCGTATAAAAATATCTCGATATTTCTTAAAAACTCGATATATCGCCCAGTCCTAATACCAGCACTTTAATTATTTCTGTGCTGACAAAAGTCATTTTGTTATGAATGCACACATCCAACCCAATCACAATAAAAACACCCTACACCTCACCAGTAGTGCTATTTGATTGGTAGAACCACATGAATGGGCCACATGTTGAGTAAATGCAATCAAATAGTGTTTTTAAAACTGTCTAAACCTCAAAGTTCTGAAAAACTAAAGTTCTGATATTAATTATGTCTATTTCATCCAAGTTGTGAACAAGAGTTGAATGCTTGTACATTTTTACACTACAAATGTAAAATTTACAGTAAATGAATATCAGTACTAAGTATCATTATTAGTGTCTTTGTTTATTAATGATCATACTGGTGGCAGAAAACAAAAGAAATTGGTCAAGATAATCAATCAAGACAAAGTTCATCTGACAATTAAGCAGAACTTTGGATAGCTAAGTCTCTAAGTTTGATCTTTTAAATATGAAACCTGAAGTTATATAACTTACAAAAGCACTGATATACACAGTATGTGGATAAAATTATTTAAAGATAATCATATAAACCACTCATACTCCACCTACACAACACAGTAGTTTGTTACAATACTATAGTCATTAGCACAACAAATCCAGCACAAACACAGCCCTACTGCACAGTAAACACGCATGCTCATGTCTATCACACTATACTGTGCACTCTACACTGCTGTATGCCTTTCTATTAACTTCATAGAATATCACAGACATGCTGCACAAGCAAAACATCAGGCTACATTTCTATGACAAAGAAATCAACTCAATCCAAAACTGTGACGAGGCTAGATTTACGGTTATGTATGTACTACTGTCCTTGGCGTTGTGTGCCTTGCTAACTTGTACTGCACCGTCTCGGTATGTTGACTGTTTACATTCTACAACTTAAAGCTGGTGAGCTGAGTTACAGCAGTGATTACTGTACAGTTTTATGACAATAGAGACAAACTGAAGCTATAACGGTGCCAGGCTTTGCACCACATGCAAATTCATTTTTAACCACCCATATACATCAAACTGGTTACCATATTTTAACATGCAAGAACTGCAGATGCAAGGGAGGAAAAAATGAAGCTGCCATTGGACTCACTACATACAAATAAATATGCCAGTCAGCTAAACAAGTGCAAGCGGTATGCCTCTCATTCATTATCACTAGGACACATTTCACTAATTTATATTACAGGACAAAAGCATCAACTCCAATTAAGCGATGCCCGACAGTTGATGTTCCATGCGTGCTTGAAGCATTCATGGTTCTGATGAAGTAATCATTGTCCCAAAGGCAATCCGGCCAAAAGTCTAATTCTAGCTTGTTTACATTATGTGTTATGGTGGTGGGGAAAAAATTCAGATAAAACTATAGTCCTGTACCAATGTAATACACAACTTCAGAGATTACTTTATTTAAACCCTTTCCACTGCAGCAAGTTGGATAATATGCATTTACATTGATCCTACAGTAGGACTGCAGCTAGAATTGAAAGTAATTAAGCATTTCAATACTCAAATATTCAGTATCAAAGTCAAAACTGGTATGATGATAACCCTACTCTACAGTGTCAAACAGATCACAACAGCTTCCCAAAAGCAGCATTCAGCCAAAAACATATTCATTATGAGGTTTGTTTATTAGACCAGATATCAGTCTTGCTTAAGTTACTCAACTATGTTTTCACAGGGTTCTTCCTGAGGAACACCAGTCTAGTCATATGCCATTTGTCCATTAAACACAGAGCAAATCACCAAACATTTTTCCCATTTATAGCTACCTTGGCCACACTTTCTTTACACATTTCATAAATCATAAAATACATACATATACTGATTTAACTGGTATCATTATAAACAATAACCATGTTGTACAAACTAATACGGAAATAAACTAAACTATGAATATTAAGCTCTTCTAGAGAATTGTAAACAGAACACGTTAGGATATCTGACTTATTGCCCATGTCTTAAATTATTATGCAATATGACTACAGTAAACACTTAGGCCTGCATGCTTGGATGGATGATTATATAGTTATGCACACTTAGATAGCCATAGCCTGTTCAAAATCTGTATTTAATTCAGCTCAGCATTAGCAAAACTTCACCAAAACGCACACATCAGCAAAAGTAAAACTTCACCAAAAATGCTCCTAAAATCAGCTGAACAGACTGCTCCCCTACACTGGGTCCTGGACATATCTGCAGATCTAAAATAGGTAAAGCAAGCAGTAAGGTAGACCTACATGGCTGACTGAGAAATAAAAAGCGCTCTGAGAAAGTCCAGCTCTCAGAAACAGAGCTGCTGACCCCCTGACCTCGGCCAAAACTCCATTTCCTGTCTCTGCAGAACGCCATGATGCCAGACAAGGAGAACAGCTCTGTCTTAAACAACACAAATCAGGCAGCGAATCCAGGAAACCACCAAGACAATACACAAACCACTGCACTTATCCCTGTGCTTAACTTCAGTTTAAACTGATAATCAGCTTAGACTTGAAGAACAAGAAGTACTGCAGGAGTCGTCAGTAAGGTTTGAACAATAATGTGCACTATTGCCCCATTTCATTGGTAAAAATATGAACCACATCAAATAAATCTAAACGCTGTGTTTTAATTCTCCAATATGAAAAAGTGTTCATTTAATATGACAAAAGAAAAGGTCCCAAATATCAGATCTATGTCCTTCACTACAAATCGGACACCAGTCGACCCAATTGTAGTTACTCCCCTGCCAACCATTAGTGTCAGTGTTAGGAGTATAATGACTTCAAAACAGCAGGAAAAGGAACAATATTAGTCAGAAGATTGCCCATTTATTTAGTGTCCCATTTATATTTGCATTGTTTTTCTCTCAGATGCACTATTATAGTAAACGCTAAATGCATTAACATGAATGATAATCTGATCATAACTATATTTGTGCAGTTACATAACTATTCAAGTGGTTGGAGTGAAGTCCAGAAATCTACTTTAAAAATCAGATAAAAACAGCTGGATTTTACCTCAGCAATCTGATTTCTCCATGCATGTATACCTTTACACTGATCTGCATTAAAACAGATGGTGGTACCACAAATAAGCAAGTAGTGTAAGACTTTGAGCAACGTTCATGACATATGTTCATATTTTCAGATAAAGTGGCTCAATGTCTTATGTTTTTGGTGTTACATGACGCTTGCATCTTACTCTGAGAGAGTACTGGCTGCTTGTTAAGTAGAAAAGTGATTACTGCCCGACTCATGTAGACCCAGAGTTTTGCATAATCCAATTATTCAAGTGCATGTAAATGCATTGTTTGGATTACTGACAAAATCAGATGATCTGCAGTTACTGAATTATAAAGTGCATGTAAGCACACGTTTTTAAGGTAAACTTGGTATTTTTTAAAACCCAAACCAGTCTTTTATACATCTCCAAAAAATCCAAGCAAATCCTGACCTGAACGTCTGAATTTCATTACACATTCTTACAAATTATCTGACCAACAGACTTAAGTTTAAGGAGAAAACAAATCACACAATTTATTGATTTACAAGTGCTCCTCAGGTATGCGCTAAGGAAAGCTTTGAGAACATACAGACCAAAGGAAATTCAAGATTTTAGATTTTAGCACATTGGATAGTCCAGCACTAGCTACTTAGCCTAATGTTTTAAAGCAAACAGCACAAAGACACCATTGCATCCTTAGATGAAAAATACCAGAAGAAGAGGAGCGAGTTATCTTTGGCCTACCTCTAAACAAATAAGTTCTTCTACTTCTAGCAAAAAAAAAAAAAAAAGCCCAAAATCAGTGAGGTAGAGCAGATCACACGCACTACTGCGCCTGCAGTGAGTTTCAGTGCTAACGCCCCAACGTTTGTAGGGGCTCAGTATCTGCTAGAAAGCACAGCTGGCAGCTTCACTGCAGTGTTTCTGCCTTTAGCTCACTGCACCAAGAGCAACTTCACTCTCGTACAACACTAGCCACAAGCAGCTTCATAAATCAATTAATCATGATTTTGCTAAACATTTGACTAAAACAGTCTAAATGACAAATGTGCTATGATTAGTTAGCAATATGCATGATGACAATGCATATTCTCATTCACAACAACAAACAGCACATTGGACACACCTATTTGTAAGTATATCATCACTCAGATTTAATAAATGTTTCAGATTAGATTCTCCTGCTTTCCTTATAAAGCTCAGATCACTCAATTAATCAGCAGAATAATCTATTACCACCATAACCAATAGTGACAGCCCTAATCTCAAGTTCACACTTTCCGTACATTGACGAGCATTATTAAGAAGTCCTGTTAAGCAACATAAATTAAACCATGGATATAAAGGCTGAATCAGGTCACTACATTATTATCAGCAAGCTTGTAAACTGTGCTCATTAGCCTCATGCACTGAATCAGCATCCAGCAGCTGCTAACCAAGAAAATGATGAAAGCCTGGATTCAAACAGTATAAACACCACAAACTGTTTCTGTTATACCAAGACGTCTCAAAAAGCTACATCCTTAAGTGTAGGCAGAGAAAAACAATGCTATAAGCATATAAAAATGTGCTCTACTGAACACTGCACCACTTCTCAGAAAACATTTTGTCTGCCAAATCTCCAGCACTACATGAATGACCTCTAAAAATGTAAAAAAGTAGCGTACATGCTGTATTAATCCAGATAAGTAATAAAGCATGACAACATTTAATACAACACTAAAAACAGATGTATTGCATATTTTGCATTTAGATCCACCCAAACATTTCTAACCAGAACGCCCTGAGTTTTCACTTCTAAGTCTATGTGGCATTGTTAATAGGGCTGTCACAATTATAAAACTTAACCTGATGATTCATTGTCTCATAAATAACTGTGGTTTACGCTTGAAGAACAAGTGGTCACATTAACTGATCAGCGGGCCTTTTTACTGTCTGTACATACTTAATATCTGTTAACTGACCAAAGACACAGTTGAGCGCAAACTAACAAACAAACATCCATCACCAACTTCTAAAGCTTTAATGCCAACAGTTAATTCTGCTTTCTTTTATAGACAAATGTACTTGCAAATGTCATATTTTCATACTTCAGGTGGACTTTTACAATACAAAATATACAATATTTATATTTAGAATCTCTGATAGCTACAAAGATAAAAAAGACAAGAATAAGCCATCATATTAAAATACCAACAAAAACTCTAAATTCAGCAATTTGTTTTCAAACCTTTACCTGCTGTGCTGGAGTAAATCCAAATAAACAGGACTGAACATATTCTCATTTTAATCTAACGTCATTTGGAAGTGCCATGGTACCACAACCACTACATTCAAACTGATAGATGTACTATATATTCTTAAAAAGATGGTTCTTCAAGGGTTCTTTAGTAATGAAAATTGTTCTATATAGAGCCACAAATAAATGTGTTTTTTCCATGGTGAAAAGGTTCTTCAGACTGATGAAGAATGTGTTGTAGATGAGCCTATATGATACTTTTTTGAAAATGTTTCTATATAACCCACATGGTTCCGGTATTGTTATGATGTCAAACTTGTAATAACAGAGGAAGCCTTTTTGGTGCTATATAGAACCTTTTTCAAAAGGTGTCTGTATAGAACCATCTACAACACATTCCTCGTCAATCTGAAGAACACTTTCGGTTCTTTGAGTGTTCATGGGTCTATACAGAACCATTTTCTTTACTGAAGAACCATCTCAAGTGTCAACACAACAGTTTTTAAATGTATACAGTATCAAGTATTGTGAAACTGCAATTGGAATTGAACTAAAAGTTCTGGTGTTGTGAAAACTCTACTGCCATAGAAAAATTATATTAATGTAGTATTACTCAATACCCTTTAAGCTCAAATTCCACCGTAATAAATATAAATATGGCAAATATAGATCTGCACCAAGAATCTAAAGTGCATTGCAGTGAATCACTGTTCACCATCCTGGTACCGTCCAGACTTTACCATCCACTACAACCTATAATTACATAAATAATAATATTAATACATTCGTGTACATTCAGTCTAATATAAGTACTAAGGTCAGACGTGTCTTAATTTGCCCAAAACCAATAAAAAACTGATTTTACACGTTATTTGCGCACAAAAATACAGCAGTGATAAATAAAAGACTTATTTATATCAACACACCGCATAACAACACACTCACACATATGACGAACGCAAACATTTAAAATCAAGCTTTAAATCTGCATTTTCAGCTTTACATGCGAGTTGTAATCCTCTGCATTTTCACAACAAAAACAAACCCGCTGATTATTAGCAGTGATGCTAACAAGCTTAGCATTCTACACAAAAACAGATCAAAATGTTAAAAAAGGCTGAGAAACAGAACATTTCATAAACAGAGCATTTATGTTACTCACCTTCACCCAAATAAGAAATACATTTACACAATAAAGCTCAGTATTCCGCACCAATGCTCGACTTTCCCATTTGAGGCCTCGCCGATCAGCACGCTAGAGTTCGCGGGTGTACGGGCCAGACAACGCTCATGTCGAGCAGAGCGCGGAGTGATCGGCGGGGGCGCTGTGCGGGGTAACTATGCTAAGCTAACGCGGTCGACGTCGCTCTCTGAAGGGAAACAGCAGCTCCGTCAGTGCGACCAAACTGATCTGCTGATCACCGCTTGGGAACCGCTCAGCAACCCGTTTAACTCTCCGCGTGAAGCGTGAGTGCTCAAAATAATAAAAAATAAAGAATAAAAATCCCGTTTCAAACGTTTAATCCTCCGTGTCCGTCTCCGCTTAACCGAACCGCACCGAAGACCAGCGGCCTTTCACTCACTGCTGACGAGCGGCGGACAAAGCTGCGCTCTGATTGGCTCGTCTGTGTGGGCGGTCACTATTTAGGCTGTTTCCTGATTGGATTACATACACTACCTAGTGCGCACTCCTAAGAACACTTACCAGCAGGATTAGCATTATATTGCATGTTATATAAATAACTGCAATTTGATTTATTTGACGTGTTTATCAGCTATTCCTCGTCACGTCCTAAATGTAATTAATTAAATTATATTAAGATTAAATAGATAACTTTAAATAATTTGCAGTGTTACTTTCACATATGAACATACACAGAAATAAGAATAGACATGTTAGAATTGAATATACGAAAATAGTTATATATATATATATA
>BRDA01002947.1:54893-67744 GCA_036984385.1 Crenuchus spilurus | reverse complement strand
TCTGAATAAAATATTAGATGTTGGCACCTCCACATCATTGCATTCAGTTTTTATTAACAATTTGTTTAGTGTCCCAACTTTTTTGGAATCCAGTTGTAAATAACTAAAATAATGTGGTTGCATAAATATGGACACCCTTAGACTAATACTTTGTTGAAGTGCCCTTCAAATTTATGACAGCCTTCAGGTTTTTTTAATAGAAGTCTATCAGCATGGGACACTTTGGCTTGGCAATATTTGCAGATTCTTCCCTGGAAAAACACTCAAAATCTGTCAGATTGCAAGAGCATCTCCTGTGTACATCCCTCTTCAGGTCAACCCTTAGATTTTCAAATGGATCCAGTTCTGGTCTCTGGCTGGGTCATTCCAAAAGTTTGATCTTTTGTCAATGTAGAGGTATGCATTGGGTTGTTGCTGTGCGGAAAGGGGGAATTCCTCTTCCTCTTTAGCTTTGTAGAAGAGGCCTGAAGGTCATCAACCAATACCTACATAAACATGTTGTTATGTATACAGTATATAACAGTTTTGTTTGAATGGCTTAATATTATTTTAATGATCTTTTAATATTGTTTGTATTAAAACAAGAGTGTTAATGTGTCCAACACCAAAAGGAATTATTAAACTTTAAGTTGTTTATTGTAAACTAAGTGATGATAATATGGCCTGAAATAGTTACCAGCTACTTAAAGTGTTGTGTTTGTACCCAATTTACCATATTTTAATTAGAGGTGTAATAATGTAAGATTGGCCACAGTCTTTTTTTTCATATTGTAGAACGTCATATTGTTTTTGTATGCACGGGAACATGGAACATCAGGTTTACAGCCAACAGCAAATCATTAAATAAACATTATTTGGTAATATGCCCAGATGCCATATTTTTTTTTCCATTTTCATGTACTGAAAGGACAAATACCCCATAAAGTTGTTTACAGTAAATTAAGTGATGATATAGTTTGTAAAACAGTAAACAACATGCATTATTTGTAACTTTGATGATAAATAATTTAAACTAAATGTGTATTGAATGTAGCCCTTTGGCTATGCTTCATACTGTTTGATATGTCACTGTTTTAAGGTTTTCTTGTATTGGAACAATTTACTGTGTGTTATATTTTTCATTGAAATAAACTGGATTTGATTTAACACTGGTTACTTTCAACATATTGTGGTGTATTTACGAATGGAAAGAAATCACAAAAATTATATATTTTCATCTAAAAAACATATACTATCATTTTACTAAATGTGCATTCCAGTTTTTTTTTTTATAAAAAAATCTCCTAAATTCATAATTTAGACACCAATTTGGACACCTGTAAAAGATGGTGCCATTTTCCCCTGACTAATAGATCATACATTTTCCAATAACATTAGCTTTATTGTGCTCTGCAATTTTGGAATCTGTTCATCCAAACATATACTGTACATATGCACCAGTCACAAAATTCAACATATTCCAAAGTTAATTTTTAAGTCTTACTACATGCTAGAATGTACGCTTGATTGTGTACAAGCTGATTATCATAAAACACAAAATTGCTGAACTTAATAGAATTTTTTTTTTCATTTCTACCATATTCACACTAGGAAACTGCATTTCAGTCAGAAGTAGTTTGCAAGGATCAGAGAATTAGCAACCAAAACATTCTCTATTAGGGTGCAACAGTAAAAGCAAAACATTAAGATATGTAATCCAGCCCAAGGGCAGTACTAGGGCCAAGCTACAGGGCTATAGCCCCAGGTCTTTTCTCATAGCCCCAGGTCTTTTTACCCTTCTGCCACTCTGAACAAAACTCTTCACATGCCGCCACTCTTCACAATAGAGCATATAACACATCAGATATTGAAAGTTAAACATTTTGCCATTTCGTGAATAATATTAACTCACTTATAATTTATTTATGGCGGCATGGTGGCTTAGTGGTTAGCGTGTTCGCCTCTCAGTGCTGAGGTCTTGGGTTCGAGTCCACATCTGAGTGAAGTTTCCATGTTCTCCCCGCGTCTGCGTGGGTTTCCTGCGGGGACTCCAGTTTCCTCCCACAGTACAAAAACATGGTGATCAGGTGAATTGGCTACTCTTAAAAATTACCCTGGTGTGTGAATGTCTGAGTATGTATGTATGTATGCCCAGATATGGTTGGCACTCTGTCCTGGGTCATGCCCCTAGTGCTTGTTGCAGTCCTCCAGGTGGCCGGTTGAGAGTAAGCTGTGCGCAACTGGCTGCCGCTTCTCGCCGGTGAGTGTGGTTGAGTGTGTTGATTGTAAAGTGTCCTTGGGTATCTAGAAAGGCGCTATATAAGTGTAACGTTGGCACATGGCCATGTCTACCCTTGTGTAACATCCCCTCTTCTTTTAATAACAGTCTGTGAACATCTAGGAAGTAAGGAGACCAATTGCTGGAGTCATAGCAGGGTCTTTATTGCTTGATTTTTCATTTCATGGACTGCAGACAGGCAAGTTCAGCACCCAGACTGTTATTCTGTGAAACCATGCTGTCGTGAAGAATGCAGTATTTGATTTAGCATTGTGGATTCTGAAATGTGTAAGCCCTTGTCTGAAAGAAACATATCTGGAGAGGAGCATGTGTTGTTCAAAAACCTCTGATGTGTAATCTGATCACACAATAGGCACTAATGCAGCCCTATACCATCAGAGATGCAGTCTTTTGAACTATGAGCTCATAACAAGCTGGTTTGTCCTTCTCCTCTTAACTCCACAGGGCATGGCATCTATGGTTTTCAAAAATAATTTCAAATTTGATTCAACTGACCACAGAACAGTTTTACATTTTGCCTCAGTCCAATTTAATCATGAGCTTTGACCCAGAGAAGATGTTGGTGTTTCGGAATAGTGTTGACATATGGCTTATTGCATTTGTGGATTACACGGCAAACTGTGATCACAGATAATGATTTAATAAGTGTTCCTGAGCCCAAGCAGTGATTTCCAGCACAGAATCATACCCATTTTCTTAATGCTGTGTTGCCTAAAGGGGCTCAGTGATCACAAGCATCCAATATTGACTCTAGGCCATGTTCCTTGAGCAAAGGGATTTCTCCAGATTCTCTTAATCTTTTGATGATATTATGTACTGTAAATGGTGTGTTATTCAGTCTTTTTTATTATTATTTTTATTAATGTTACACGTTTAAAGTGCCTTTCTTGATACCCAAGGACGCATCACAATCGACACCCTCAATTGACACACTTCATTTACACACACAGTGTACCCAAATTTATGTTGAGGAATATTTTTCTGAAATTATTCCATGATTTTTTATTTATTTTTCCATTTCTATAAATGGTGAACCAATTCGTTTTTTTTTTTATTATTAGTACCGCTTACTTTTCTACTGTAGCTTATTGTTGCCCCATCCCAACTTTTTTGAGATTTGTTGCTGCCATGAACTTCTAAATGAGTATGTTTTTCATGAAATGGCAAAATGTCTCACTTTCAACATCTGATATGTATTCTGTGTTCTATTGTGAATAAAATATGGGTCTATGAGATTTACAAATCACTGCACTGTTTTTATTTACATTATGGTGAATGCAGTATTGGGCTACACAACTTTTTGTTATTTTTTTAAAGCTTGCAGTAAGGCATATTCTGTCCTAATACACTGACTAGTCTGTTTTAACAGAAATGACTAGGTTTGTTTAGCTGCCACTTGAGTTCTTGTCAAGAAAAAATTAAAACTTCAAACATGTCATATTTAATTTCCTAAGGCAAGTAGACATACATGGAAATATTTTTTTCTTTTTCTTTTTTGAGTGAACCATTGCTTTATATATAAATCCAAGCATTGAAACTGACGTATCAGTTAGCCATGTGTAAAAACAACATGTGTCTATTTTCTCCTTCTTTTAGAAACATTGCCAACTGATCCATTTGTTTCCTTGTGTCTCTGATGTGTGGTTTCCCCTTAAAGATAAACTTATCATACTTTTATTTTTGGAATATTTCATATCTGTGTTTATATTCTGACCAAGCCTTTGAGAGATTGGGCAGTTTGGGAAATGGCTTGGGAATGACACAATGACATTAACATACGATTGCTGTCTAAAGCATTGAAAGTAGTCTATTTTGAGGAGTGCTGAGAGAGTAAATGCAAAAAAAAGACTATTTTTGAAACACAAGCAGAAATGACTCAGCGATGAGAATGCCAACTGTAGCCAAAGTGGGACAGGGTGGTTCGCGAGGTTCTAAAACTGGTTATTTTTGTCCATCTTGGCTTGACTGTTCTTGCTAAAAAGGCCAACATAAACTCATGTTTGGTGCATTTTGATTATATTATATTTAACAATAAGGCAAATACAAAAATGCAACAGTAATAATAATAATTTCTAATAATTTTTTTCTAAATTAATTTCTGAATTGCTTTTTCTAAAATTGTTTACTTGTTTAGATATCAACAAAGTTATTGAGCTTGTTTTAAGAGTGTGTGTGTGTGTGTGTGAGAGAGAGAGAAAGAGACTTTGACTTTGACTTTCAAGTACCTTTAATTATACCTTACCAAACTAAAATAGCGGTTGCAACCAGCTCAAAACCAACACATATTTGATTGGAAAGATAAAATATTTGAAACAAAACAAAACATAAAAAAACAGAACAAAACCAAGAGTCTTTCAAAATACATAACTTAAACAGTCAGCACAACACCATCACATTCATCAGGTTCACAAAGCAAAGAAACCATTCACATTGTCAACAAGGTTATAGTAAGTGAATTCAACCAAGAGTCGCTTCATCAGTAATCCCCTTACCATCAGCACTGGATCAGTGCCCCCACTCCTCCTAATTTTGTTTTTCCTAGTGCACCATATTGCTAATTATGCTAAATGAGAGAGAGAGAGAGAGAGAGAGAGAGAGAGAGAGAGAGAGAGAGAGAGAGAGAGAGAGAGAGAGAGAGAGAGAGAGAGAGAGAGAGAGAGAAACAGAGAAAGAGAGAGACTCCTGTGCAAAAAATGTTCAATGGTCTCAACAGCAGATGTCTGGTTGGCTGAACTAAAAGATCAATATAATTAATTATGTAAAATTACTTGAATTATTGCCCCGAGTGGCTCAGTGGGCTAAGTTGCTGATACAATGACCAGAGGATCGTGAATCCCAGTCATGCTGTTTGCAATGAACAGGTCCAGATGACCAGATCCCCTGGTCAACAGCTGGGGCCCACAGAGAGCAAAATTGGCAGTGCTATCTCAGGGTGGTTAGATGGTGCTCTCACTCTCCCTATCACTCACACATTGCAATGTCGCTGGCTCAGGCGTCTACTGATTGGTACATTCGAAACTAAAGAAAGACCCTGCACTTTCCTCCGAGCATGTTGGTTCCCCAGAGACGGTGTTTCAAGCGATAATTCGAAAAGATTTGGTGGCTGTATCGCATGCAACAGTGTGCATGTCTTCACCCTCCTACAGTCAGGGACAACGCAAAGTGATAGGGAAAGCCACTAATGGGTTGGGTCAATCAGCAACTACCACATTGGGAAAGGGAGAAAATTAGTAAAAAAATATATTTTTTAAAATTAATTGAATTAACGTTTTCACTCCAAGTTAAACTGTTTTATCATTTTTAGAACTTCAAACGAAAAAAAAGATAAATAAGAGGTACAGAAAAGAAGAGAGAAGAGGTACAATTATTCACACTATCATATGTAACTATATGTTTATTTAATTTATATAAGTGATTTTTTGGTGTATGGCTAGCCCACTATTAAAGATCATCATGTGCAATGATCTATATTACTGGATAGGACACTGCCTATTCGCTAGCACTGAGGCCGGCGCACCGACATGGAGCCGCCATGTTGTGTGGAAGTGAAGTTTGTAAACAATGGCACATAGCCTGCACTGCTGCCTTCTCAAAGCTCTAACTTCGCTAATAATTGTCCGATTTTCAAAATTTAAAGTTCTTTACAAAAAGGATAAAAAGCTCTTTAACATTAATCAAAGTATTAAAATGGTTGATGACATGTTAGGCTACTATCGGCTCTCGCATCTGCCATAGCTGACATTTTCTCTAGACCTTACTGCTTGTGTGACTTCTAATGGCTGGAAAATCGTTAATAATTATCTGATTTTCAAAATGTAAGTTATTTACAAAGAAGACAAATAATTAAATTGTGTAATGCTGCTATCGCATGGCCATTGACATAGATATAGTCATGTTTTCTTGCCTTGGTGATACTAGCTAGTGACCGATGGCTCTACACAAATTATCAATTTTTTCAACCTGTCGACTGTCTTAATCCAAAGTAAAGAACACGGAGACCTCCGAAAATAAAATGTAGAATGTAAATGTAGAAATATTCAATGCTATCATTCGAGTTAATTTAATGTTACAGTATTGGAATACTTAATAAATTTCCACGGAAATCCTGTATTTTGTTGCTAGTGTTATTGTTCCAACTAAAAGGCACCAGTTTTTTAATGTTTAAGTTCATTTATTAACATTCATACAATTCTACGTTTTCACACCTTTAAGTTATACCTGACTACTTGTATTCAAGCCAATTAATGTCTTTGTGAAGATAAATATTCCATATAAGAAAGGGCAAGACTTCCATCTGTAGAATAAGACATTATAGACATTATTTTTGACCAAGGTTGTATACAAGACTTTATAAGACTTTGCAAGCATTCACGGGAACCATGTAGTAGGTACTGATCTATACATAATACAGCATCAATACATGTATGTGGGTGTCTTTACTGTCCTTGAAAGAGAACTAATTTGTTCAACTTTTGTCTGATCTTTTAACATAATAAATCATTTTAAAATGAATACATACTTGTGGAATGTGATCCCCTGGTCGCTGCTGACAGAATTCCAATAAGTAAAGCGATAAAACACAAAACATTGCAGCCCTTTCGTTGTTTGTAAACGCTGTCTTCCTTCCGATCTTGCCCTGCTTCCACACAACATGGAGGATCCATGCCGGCGCGTTCCTATATCCAGTAATATAGATCATTGATCATGTGGATTTAGACCACATCCAGTCTGTGACCACATGGGAATTGTTTCTCTAGAATATCCTGTCTTCTCTTGGGTCATGACTCCTCTGATTATATATTTAGATATAAAATATGCCAAAGTGTACTTAATAATAAAATAAAAGTGGAGAGTTTATAATCGATTTGTTTAATAATCAATGTGTCTCTTGTATCATTTTGTTATTAACTAGTGTTTATTTATTTATTATTTAACGAAGAGTTGCGAGAACTCCGGCGAAAAGACACGAGGGGAGTTGAGCGCAAGGCATTATGGGGAAATTTACACCTCCAGAACGTCGCCATATTTGTTCGGATTTTCACTCAGTTAGGGAGAAAACAATAACAAAAACATAGAGAGAGAAGTTGGAAGAGTGCGCGGCGTAGTGTTGGTCCACGGATTCGCTCTGTCCGCTCGGTGAAGGTTTGGAGAGAAGCTCGGTCATCTCTGTTCGGTGTTTCGGGTGGAGTTATGGGGCGCTCGCAGAGCCGGAGCTCGTCGCGGTCGAAGCGCTCGAAGAGCAGCAAGCGGAGCAAGAGGCGGGCGGACAGCTCCCGCTCCAAGTCGCGCTCCCGAGACCGCGAGCGCAGCAAGAAACGGTCCCGGTCGCGTGAGCCCAAACGGAGCCACCGCAAAGACTCGGCCTCCCGCTCGCGTTCTCGGTCCAGGTCAAATAACAACGCAGCGGCTGGGGGCTCGCGCAGGGACAGAGAACGGGCCTCTCCCGCAGACAGAGTGGACATGTTCGGGAGAACCGTGAGCAAACGGGCCGCTGTGGACGAGAAACAGCGCAGAGAGGAAGAAGAAAGGAGAGCCGAGATGGAGAGACAGAGGAAGATGTGAGTCTGAAGAAAGAGTCTTGTTACTAAAAAGACCTTCAGTAGAGTTTATCTGTAAATATTCACAGCTAAACAGCATTTTAGACCCACAGAGCTGAAGCTAAAACACGGGCTTCTCTAGCATGTGTGCTAACCTTAGCTTAACTCCCATTCTAGCTAAGCTAGCTTAAGTAGCCACTTTCCTAGCCAGCTATCGGACTCGAGCTTTAATGACCAGTTATGTCTCAACATGTAGTTAAGAGTTCACATTCATTTACACAACAGCTGCCAATACAAGTGTCATCTCACTGTTTTCACAAGACTTCACATCTACACGCATACCTGTAAACCTGTGGATCCCAGATTTACTCCTGGACGCCCTCATATTGTCCATATTTCACAATGCATTAATTAATCAATCAAGATCATCAGTAGGAAGCCCATTAAAGAAAACATTGTATCTCAAAAAATATTAACATCATTTACTAAACAGTTAACTATGATACAACAACATCAATAACAATTCATCCATTATCTTCCGCTTAATCCTGATTAGGGTTATGGTCTTTTCA
The DNA here is from genome assembly GCA_036984385.1 of Crenuchus spilurus. Taxonomy (NCBI): domain Eukaryota; kingdom Metazoa; phylum Chordata; class Actinopteri; order Characiformes; family Crenuchidae; genus Crenuchus; species Crenuchus spilurus. Next base: position 59,357 of record BRDA01002947.1, on the reverse strand, counting down.
CTGGCTGTTGAAATGGGTTTCCACATCAACTTTTCAGTAGTAAGTCGTCTTCATGAACTGTCTTGGTGTCCAGCCGCAGTTCTCAATTCCCACCTGTAAACAAAAATCTTGGGTCACTTATGTGTCAGGTTTTATACCTTTGACAGGTTAGTTCAGAACGACAGACATACAGTGGATATAAAAAGTGTCCACACCCCTGTTAAAATGTCAGGTTATTGTGATTTAAAAAAAATCTGACCAAGATGAATCATTTCAGGAAAAGTTTTCTGATTAACCCCTAATAAAGTTCAGCTGTTCTAGTAGATTTTTTTCTGGTATTTAATCAGTTGCAAAATTCATGATCCATAAAGAGCTAATAAATCATCAGACATCTAATTGTTGAAAGGTATCAGTCATGAGTACAGAGCAAAACAATTCACAATACATTAGATATGCCATGGAACACAGTGAAGACATCCAAAAGTGGATAAAATTTGACACAACAGTGACATTAGCAGAAACTGGACTTCCTTTCATAATTGATGAAAAGACAGAAAACTATTCCAGGAGGCTGCCAAAAGGCCTACAGCAACATTAAAGAGTTACAGGAATTTCTGGCAAGTACTGGTTGTGAAGTACATGTGACAACAATCTCATATATTCATGTGTCTGGGCTGTGAGGTAGGATGGCAAGGCATTTTTTTTTACATCATAAAACATCCAAGCTCGACTAGGTTTTGCCAAAATCATGTAGGAAAACATGTTATGGTCAAGTTTGCAATTTTTGGCCATAATTCCATAAGGTATGTTTGGTGCAAAGCCAACATTGTGCATCACCAAAAGAACACTGACCTACAATGAAGCATGGTGTAGGCAGCATTATGCTTTGGGGCTGTTTTTCTGCATCTGAGACTGGGGTTCTTTTCAAGGTGGAGGGAATTATGAACAGTTCCAAATATCAGTCAATTTTGGCACAAAACTTTCAGGTCTCAGGCTAAAAAATTGAAGATGAAGAGGAATTTCACTTGTCAACCTGACAGTGACCCAAAGTATACCTCTACATTGATAAAAGAATTGCTTCACCAGAAGATTACTGGTATTAAACTTTTGGAATGACTCAGCCAGAACCCAGATCTGAATCCAATTGAAAATCTGTGGGTTGACCTGAAGAGGGGTGTACACAGGAGATGCTCTTGCAATCTGACAGATTTTGAGTGCTTTTCCAAGGAACAGTGGGCAAAGATTGTCAAGTCAAAGTGTGCCAAAGTCTGAATATGGTCATAAATTCAAAAGGTACTTCAGCAAAGTATTAGTGTAAGGGTCTCTTTATTTATGCAGCCAGATTATTTTATGTCCACTGTAATACAGTGGTCAGTACTACACAGTCAATAAAGTTGTAAATACAGGAATTGCATGGGTTCATTCATTAATCCCTTTAAATAACCAAGGTTTTATCCTTACTGTAACTTAGGGGTGCATTATAATATCAGTATATTATTGTATGTGCAGACAATTGCAGATAAAATTTTACATTTGACACAGTGACAAACTTTCCATATTGGAGCATACTTAATAATATTAATTCAAATAAAAATAACCAACGTTTGGACAGATCTTAGGTCAGGCTTACCTTAAACACAATTAGTACATGAATAATAAAATTCATGAAATATCACAAAAATGTAATGAACAGTTCACCTCCAAGAGAATTGCCATGTATACAAAAGAAGCCATATTCTGAGCTGCTAGTTCCTCTGGAAACCTCTTCAGTTTAACACTTCAACCAACCAGATGTTATGTCTGGTAATATAATCACAGAGCTCTTCAGCAGGCACACATGATGGCCCTCTGTTTTTTGATGTCACTTCTTTGTATTTGAGCATAGCTGATGTGACCTGAAAAGGTTTGTGACAAAAAAAAGTAAAAGAGATTCAACTAAAGGACAGGAAGTGAAAGATTGAGGTAAAGAGGTAGAAAGGAGAAGCTTTTTTGTGCTCTAGCCTTAAATTTGGCCTTAGGCTTGGTTAGATTACCATCTGAAGAGCATGCTGCCTGTTTTGGTTCGGAATGATGCTGACCCCAGGGCACGGGCTTGAGTGACCTCTGCTCTCCCCATGCCAATAAAACTCAAAAAAGCTGACACTGGAGAGAGGCCTGTAGTCTCATATTGCATTGGATGTTGCACACAAATCAAATCAGGAAATTTGGAATATTAGTTTATTGAGGGTTTTTTTCCTCTTCACAAAATATGGTCCACTCAACATTCTGTTGTGGATGTATGTGCTGTTCCTGCCTTCGAGCTGCTCATCTTTTAAGCTTTTCTGAATATTTACTTTGCATTTTCTAGTCACCAGTAGTTTTAAGAATAATTTGGTTTTCTTTCCAAATTGTTTTGCAAATTTAGGTAGAGCAATATATTTCTGTTTTTAAAAATGTGATTTTAGGAAAACAAGTAGCTTTGCTAATGCTAACATTACGATGAACCAATTTGCCAATGTGATTTTCACACAATGGAATTTGACCTCCGCATTTGTGCAGTGAAACACACACTAGTGAACACACTAGGCTGTGAGAATTTGTGCCCGAAGCGGTGGGCAGCCCTTATCCACTGGCGCCTGGGGAGCAGTTAGGGGGTTACCAGTGCACCCTTATGTTACTTGTTTCTGTTGGAGCAGAAAAGTCTAATGGCTGAAGATAGATCACAGCACTGCCATCTAGTGGTTGGAGGGTTTGAAGTTCTGTTGTTGTCTAGTGTTATAAATTGTAATGACTATTTCCCAAACTCTTTTTATAAAGTACTTTATGACTAATATATCTAAATCATCTCTATTTGAATTGGCTGCCCCTCGTTGCACTTCATTCACAAGGAAGTCCAGGCTGAAACACTTGTACCATGTTTCCTCTCTATCTGTGTAGCCGTCAGCAGGAGATAGAGGAGCGTGTGATTGAGGAGGAGACAGCAAGACGTGTGGAGGAGCTGGTGGCTCGGCGGGTGGAGGAGGAGCTGGAGAAACGCAGAGATGAGATTGAGCGAGAGGTTCTGCGGCGTGTGGAGGAGGCCAAGAGGATAATGGAGGCTCAGTTACTACAGGAACTGGAGAGGCAGAGGCAGGCCGAGCTCACCGCACAGAAAGCCAGAGAGGTAACGCTCGGTCGTTCAGAACGGACTGCAGCACTCACAGACAACGCCGTGACACAACTTGGCACTCGCATAGCCTTCAGAGAGGAGAGAAAGAAGAGTTTAATGTGTATACTGCAATAGGGTTGTCTTTGTTATTTGTTAATCATTGTCATGATTGGCCTTTAAATACTGATATCACACAAAGCTGCAATATGTCAATATGCTTTCACAATGAGTTACTGTGGCATAGCTCCAGTCGTTAACAAGGCAGTATATTAACTGATCAAGCTCCAAAGACAAAAATGTTCCTCATGATTAAATGTGAGTATAGGGGACAAAAAAACTTCGGTATTACAGTCACCAGTCATAGGATGAGTAGCAATGTAAGCACCTGTGCTCTCAGATTGGTTGACAGTTAGAGTGGAGAAAAAGGACATGAGATACAGTATATTCCCCAATAACTTCTGCTTGGGCTGAAATAGAGGTGGGCAGTGGCTGGCATTAATGTGAATACTTGGATGACTTGGTCAAGTTACGGATTTTGCTGTTACCGTGGATACCACGATAAGCCCAAAAATAGAGAACTATAAACAGCTCTACCTCCAAAACAAATTAAACATGAATTTCAGCTTGGTGTGCATACACTGCTTCAAACTCCGAACAGGTGTGCATCTGTGGATAGTAGCTTCCTGAAAATGGTTGTTTTTGCTAATACAGGTTCTCTAAAATGTGCGTGTATCTGGTAATACAGGCTTCTTCAGAAAGGGGTGTGTGGTTTTAAGACAGACTTTCTCAAAACGGGTGTGTTTTTGCAGACACATGCTCCATCAAGATGGGTGTGGGTTTGTGGATAAGGGTCACTTAAAACAAGTGTTTTTGTTGATACTGGCTCCCTCAAAACTGATGTTTGTGCATACAGTCTCACTCAATAAATGGGCAGATACAAGCTCCCAAAAAATTGTGGGTTTTATGGTTATAGCCTTGCTAACAATGCATGTGTTTTTGCAAGTATAGTTTTTTTTTTCAAAATGAGTTTGTTTTTGCTAATACAGGCTCTGTGGGAATGGAGGTTTGTTTTTGCTGATATAGTCTCCCTCAAAACGGGTGTGTGTTTGTGGACACGAGCCGTCGTAAAGCTTGCTGCTTTCATGCAGATTATAACATCACATTTCTGGTTTCTTTTTCAGTCTTTTGTGTGTCTTTTTAGACTTAACAGATAGAACCTTACAATCATATCATAGACAATACTAACATATTAATTCTTAATATTAATATACAAACCGGATTCCAAAAAAGTTGGGACATTAAACAAATTGTGAATAAAAACTGAATGCAATGATGTGGAGATGGCAAATGTCAATATT
>BRDA01002947.1:38200-54793 GCA_036984385.1 Crenuchus spilurus | reverse complement strand
TAAAATATTAGATGTTGGCACCTCCACATCATTGCATTCAGTTTTTATTCACAATTTGTTTAGTATCCCAACTTTTTTGGAATCCGGTTTGTATGATTGCAATATTATTATACCATGACATTGTTATTGTCAGAACAGTGGGTAATGCCACAAAATAAATTGGATCTCATCCAGTCCTGTAGGTATTAGTTATGTTAGCTGTAATTTCAGCAGTTGCACATATAGTGTTCAAGCTATAAAATAAAGCCAAATCATGCTCTTGAAGGTTTGTGATGTGAAAGTTTTGTCACGGCTGTGAGAAATTAATAATTTCTTATACCTCCTCCCTTCCCTCTTTCTCACTTTCGTTCCTCCTCTACTCTCCCCTGTCTTATCTTTCCTTTTATCTTTTTCTTCTTTAAAATAAGACTTTTCTCTGAATTGACCTTCAGTATTTCATTTAGGTTTTCCCTTTGTTCTACAATATTCTGATATTCTATTCACATTTTCTAGTTGACCTGTTTTTGTCTTTTTGAGTTAAAAAAAAAAAAAGTATATTAATGAAGCCCCAAGTCTGATCTAAGGACTTGAATGGTATAGTGTGTTAGATTTTACTCAGATCTTTATACAGTTGTGACTAGCTGCATGTGATCCAGGGCTTCTTTGTTTGATAGACCACAGTTAATGTCCCTAATTGTACCTGACTTACTTACAAAAGGGATTTTACAGTGTGCAAACTAATTATAAAGTAAATAGGAGTTCTTGAAGTGTACGCTAATTCCCTTCCTCGTTCCCAAACACTCAAACACACACAGGTCTGGTGGGTCAGCACTAATGGGGTTAGATATGTGCCCTTGTGCTGCCTGTTCAGATTTAGACCCTTCAGAACTTGGTTTAGGGTATTCTGTAATTCTTCTCTCTAGCAGGTCAGTCTGCCATATGACGTGTATTAATAATACACATTTTCAAAACAAATGTAAAATGTAGAAAACTATGTAGAATTTGTAAACTTGGTCATCCGAGTGTGGGTGAGAAGATGACCGGCTGAATTATGCATGGCTATGACGATAACTACATAATGACATTCGCCATTCTCATCCTAGAACACAGTATTCACTATGCAGAACCTGTAAAATGCATAGATATAGAACATTGCAGGCCTGTTGGTGACTGTTTGTCACCAAACCTGGTACATTATTTTGTATACCTGGGAGATGTCCAGGGTTGTAGAAAATGACGAAGTAGAAATTATTTCTTTCATTGTTGAGGCCCAACAAATAGAGTAATCCCGGTTTTATTATTTATTTATTTATTATTATTATTATTATTATTATTATTATTATTATTTAATTAATTAATTTATATTAATATTTTTGTATTTTTTTTTTATTTCTAAGGTCAGCTGCTGATCTTGGTTCTGTCTTCTTAACCCTCATTTTTTCTGTAACACTGTTCTCATTGTTAAAAGTGCAGTATTGTAAATGTACTTCTATGTCCTCACTATTTGCTTTTCCTCAGCAGTACCAGTTTTCAGGATGCACGCACACACCCTACATTTACATGAAAAATCATATACCTATATACACACGCACACACTCCAGACTCAGTTAAAACACACAATTAATACACTCACACACATTCTTCCAGTGATCTATTGAATGATGCTATTTTTTGTGTTCTTGCAGTTGTTAAAGGGAAATTTCACTGATGTTTAAAGATCTGCATAATTAAATTAAAAGTCAATTCAGAGTGGTTTTATGTGAAATTCTCCATTCTAGAGAAACTTGCAGAGTCTTTTACAGTGGTGATGATGGTAACCAGACATCTGAAATGTTGAATGCTAGTTACTTCACAGAAAATTACATGATTTCGAATTCACTATCAGATGTCTGCGATTGTAATTTTGACCAGATTTTGGCCATTGATGGTGTGGAGGAACATGTAGGGCATTGCAGGACTAAGCAGCACCCAAAGCACAACTAATGTTAGCTGACAGTTACTCTAACTGCTGTAGCTGCAGTCGTCTAAAATTACAAACAATTTGTCAAACCAGTGTGTTGCCACGTCATCTGCTGAACAGAAAAAAACACAAGGCTTCACCTGCTAGTACTAGTGTTAGCTTTAGCTTATAACCACCTCACAGTTTTCAAAACGTTTTTATTTTGTTAATTAATAGTGCACCAGTTTATCAATTTTTTTCATTATGGTATTAAATTAACATTGAACAAAAAATATCTGTTCACCAAGACTACAGATATTTGAATATAGAAAGTAGCCAGTGGTTCCTGTCAAGATGACTGATTCCCCCTCTCCCCCAAACTGCTTTCCAGCATATTTAATTGTCAAGTCATAATCAGTCCTTCAGAAGGGTTTGCGTGATGTGCTCCATTCTAAAGAAGCCTAGCAAGTATGGATTGTTTATTTTTTACACGAAATTGTTACAAATACGGTTTTATTCTTTGGTTTATTTATTTATTTATTTATTTATTTATTTTTGACACTTACCACTACTTTTGTCATCATCAACATTACATATAAAACACAAAACATTTTTTTGGGTGGTAAATATAATTGCTTTATTTGAGTTAAAGACATTGTAATGTCTGATTCCATTCATCATCTGCCTGTAAATTTCTCCAGAAAGTGGAGTTTACATTGTAACTTTTTAATTATGCAGAAATTTATCAAAAAAGGTGGATTTAATTTGTTTGACTTCATTTTTAACCATAACAGCCTGATGTCCCACAATTGTTGTCCCCATCATGGTAATGATTTTTTACTGACATGCTTCATCCTCCATCACTGTTCACTCTGCTGGACTGTGTTATACTGCATGTGGTGTTGCTTTGTAAGAGCGCTAGCCTGTGCTAGCGACTCAGAGCAGAGTTTTTAAAGGGGAAGTTCAGCGCTGTCCAGGACGGGACACACGGGACCAGGCAGTAAATACTCACCCCTTTAATCAGCAGTTGTGTAGGTACAGTACACAGTCAAAGGAAAAAGGCGTAGGTATACAAGCATTGGTGAGCTACTACTATTCAATCTCTCCTTTGTTTTATTTACTCTCTATGTTTCTCTTTTTGTTTCCTTTTTGAAAATTTCTGGCTGATGGATGCTAATAGATTAGTGAAAATAAATCAATCAGCTTGTCTTATTTTTTTCCATCTTCAAAAACAAATGACAGTCTTTTGTTAGTCGATGTTTGTTTCAATATGCCTGTTCTGTATGTATGTTCATGAATGCGCTTATGAATGTCTGAGTAAGACATTGCAGGGATTTAAAAGTGTGATTGGAGTCATTCACTGACTGAAGGGAGACAGAGATGTAGGGAGTTAATTCTTTACATTTACCTATGATCCTACCAGTTGAAGTGAAATATGAAAACAGTGAGATTAAAGAATCTTCTGTGCTTTGAGTGTATCTGGATCTGTGTATGTAGAGAGTGTAGGAGTGTTTGTGTGTGAGACTGGACTGCATGTATGGAGTCTGCTTCCCAAAAAAATCAGTTTGCGTGCCCTAACATGTGACTGTGTCACCCCTGTAGGAGGAAGAACAATCCAAACGTGAGGAACTGGAGAAAATTTTGGAAGAAAACAACAAAAAGATTGCAGAAGCTCAAGCTAAACTGGTAGGTTCTATTTTTGTTTTCCACAGTGATGGTTCACAACATCTGCCTAATGTTATAAATCTGCACACACTCAGTCTTATGCAAAAGTTTTATTGATGTTCTAAATGTACATTTGTAAATGCATCTTCTATAGTGGACAAAATGTTGCACAATTTGACACACTTGAATTTAACGTTTTGAAAAAATTTAAGCCTCGGACTAACGGTGTGTGTGCAAATGTGCAACCTTACATATTGTATGTTTTATTTCTTTAATTCAATATTGGTTTGTTTAACTATCCCCAGACAATAACAGGCAATGTATGATTATTATTATTACTATTATTATTATTAGTGCCAACTAGTACATAGTGATAACTATGAAAATGTTTTTCACCTCGATAGTAGTAGAGGGGTGGGCAGTCTAGCAGTATTAAAGTGAATGCTGGTGTGATGTCATCTGTTGATTGGATTTTGCTGCACAGTGGATGTGATGATAAGTCTAAAAAAAATTGAATTACAAGCAACCCCACCTCCAGGACAAACCAAACATGAACTTGATCAGTAGTGTAATTTAGCAGATATAGACTTGCAGAAAAATGTTTTTTTCCCCCTCTCCCCAAGAGACAGGCTCGTTAAAAACAGGTTGTAACAATTTCTAAGTTAGCCAGTTTAAGTTACTTGGATCACTGAGAAACCCTAATTTATTGTTTTTAGACTAGGGATACACCGAAATGAATACTTTTTTTTTTTTTTTTTTTACCAAAATCGAACATGGTTTTTCAAATTACAATATGACTTAAAATAAATTAGCAAAAAATATTTGTCTATCAGATGATGTAGATTAATATGCTCATCTTGCCTAGCAACAGCATTAACTGTTTACAGATTACATTGTGTGGCGGAAGAATATTTTATGGTTAATTATTTAAAAAAAAAAAAAAAAAAAAAAAATATATATATATATATATATTAATATTGTGGATTAATCATTGGTGTGTTGTTATATTTTATGTTGATCACCATTTCATAAAAGCAAGAAGCCACTTGAGATGGTGTGTTACTGAAATGTTTTTTCTAATATACATGTTAAACACAGCATTCTTGTCAATGCTCTCTAAAGAGGTATATTTGTTTTACGTCCAGGAACTAGGAAAAGGTAACATTGTCATTAAAATGTCATTGTTCGGTATAAATTGTTCGGTCTTTTCACTTACAATTTTTGGCTGAATAATTTTGATATTCGAATTTTTTGATACTCCCTATTTTAAACAAAAACAATATATCTGAAGACAATGTTATCTCTTATTCCCGTGTTTCAGCAGTTTATCACAGTGCCCTGTGGTCTGTGCTCTTACTATGGAGAGCCCTGTGGTGAACATGGTTAGACATCCCTGTGGTTCTCTGCGGTTTATTGCTGTATGGTTCGGGTTGTTCTAGGGGAAAGGTCAGGGGGTTCATCCATTCTTGCACTGAGGACGATAATGAACACTGCAGTTGGCCTGACTGTGGTGTTGCGGTAATGCAGTGGTTTTCACAGCCGTATCATCATAATTATTTAATGTGATGTTAGAAAAGTGGGGAAAAACATTACATTATATAAACTTGAAATAATATTGCCCACCTCTAGCAGACACACGTTCATATACACTGTAGAGGAACAGTTGAGTCCTGGCCTCTTTAAGTTGTAAGATCTGTTAAAAATCCTCTCTCAATCTCACAAATCCATTGAATACTGAGGAACATGATCTTGCCTACAGTGCTCTTCATAACCTGAACAAGGTTTATCTGAGGGGGAAAATGCAGTAAAGCCTTTTCTGGTATTTGATTATTATTACTGTGAATTTGCTGTAAGCGTGAAAGAGGCTTAATATTTTTGCCAAAAGCTTCTCTGCCCTGTTTCTGTGGTCTGTGCTGTAGAAACAGGCAAATATTGGGAACATTTTTTTCTCAGCTTGTGGATAAGAAGCATGAACACACCTCAGAATGATTTTGAATGGTGATTTGGAAAACCAGCTGTTTGTTTGATGATTGTTTAATGACATTTGCATGACTAGATTTGTGATAAGGTTACTTTTCCTGGAAAGTTGATATATATACTATGAAAACTAATTATTGAGCAAAGTTGCCTAACATTCTAAATTTCTAACATCTAACATTTAGAAGCCTCTTTTATTAAAAAGAGCCTGTGATTAGTTAATAATAGTAATAGGTCATATTGTAGTTTACTAACATAAGCTTTAATCTTTGCTGACACTGTAATTCTTGTTTATGTCCTAAAATGTCTGCCCGTGTAGATGCTTATGTTGTAAGCTTTGTCATTTCCCAAGGTCACTGTGTATTCTAACTGCAGAAGCAACCCTTGCCTGACGTTGACTGAATGTTTAATTGCCTCAGGCTTGTGTAGATGCTGATGTTTATCAATGCGTCATGTCATTGTAAAAGCTTTTTATTTTTTCCCTCTTCTGTTTTAACTGGGAGTAGTCCGAGGCCTCCAACATAGTGTTTGGTTTAAGTCATGTTTATTTGATCTGGACTTAATGGGCACAAAACCAGCTTTTAGCAAACATGGCATTGCTGAATCTTTGCAAGAGCTTGGCATTTGCACCTCTGTCCCTCTCTGACCTTTTTGTAGTGTGTTTTTTTCTTAAAATATATAGTTCTCTAGTTTAAATGTTTCAATACCAGATTTGTAAACAGATCATTCTTCTGAATGTTCCTATTTTCATTGAATCAGTTAAACCGATTCTAACATCCGAATTGTACTTAATTGTTGAGTCTTTGTAACGTTTACGTGTTAATAATTCTGAGTCATCACTTAGAATAGTTCTAATTAAAAAAAATCTTTCACAGTTTAATAATATCTTTGCACAAGAATATTGTACAGAATATATATTTTTGAATATGTTCCTTTGTTGTTTCCATATATCCCACAAGATGGAACAAATCAAAATGTAATTGATTTGGATGTTTGATTATTTTGAAATGTAACAGTTTGGGAAAGCAACTCAGACTATCAATCACTTGTCATCAGCAAGCTGTCTGTCCACATCCACACCTTCCTCTCACTTGGTTGACCTTGCTTACTGTCACTCTACTGCAGCTTGTTCTTGCATCACTGTGCCTTGCTCTCACACATCCAAGCCTCACTCTCAGTCTACCGTCCCTTGTTCTTGCTCCTCTATGCCTGATTTTTGCTGCTGTTTAATAAATCCCTGTAAATTAAACTTAATCAGCTTTGACAATACACAACAGCCACAATAGTGTTTTCCTGAAATAAAGGTGCTGTATCAAATGATTAAAAAATGCATCGTATTTACCAAATGTTTTACTTTTAACAGTCAGTGTTTGGGCTGTTTAGATGACTGTTGGGTTCTACTACTATTTAATAATATTGTTGGCATCACAGCGCTAGTTCTGAACTGAACTCTAAACTCATCTTAATTGTATCACGTTTGAGGAAAGTGGAAAATGTATGGAAAGGGGAAATATGTGACATCTGAGTGAATCATTTCTCCACTTAAGACAGTTTACAGGTATATTTAACAATGTTAAAGAACAATGTTAATTTCTTAAACAATGTTTGTTTGTTTAAGGCTGAAGATCAGCTGCGTATAGTTGAAGAGCAGAGGAAGATTCATGAAGAACGATTGAAGTTGGAGCAGGAGAGACAGAAACAGCAGAAAGAAGAACAGAAGATGATTCTGGGGAAGGGCAAGTCTCGCCCTCGCCTCTCTTTCACTCTCAAAGCAACAGACTGATCTCTCTTCTCTTATCTTCTCTTTTCTCCTCTCGTTTTCTCTTTTTTTCTCTCCTCTTCCCTTCTATTTTCTCCTCCCCTCTCCTGGAAGAGCATCACTTTGAAGTGATTTTTTCTGTACGTTTTTGTGAGAATCCAGCCTTATCATCTCTACATCGGGTTTGGAAAAACTCTTTTCTCATTTCCCAAACTCACGGATGAGGAAAACCTTCCTGAATTTCCAGCACTTCAAAGCTGAACTTTTGTGCTGCCTCTTCTACAAACTGATTATTTCTCTCCATTTTAGATGCTTGTTTCAAATTCATTTCTGCCACTGCTGTGTAGGAAGCTGTTCCTCCTCACATTTTGAGGAATATTCTGTTTTAATTGAAGTGCAAAAGCACGGAGAACAGTGGGCTTACGTGTGAGTGAATGTGAGCAAGTTGTTGTGTATGTGTGCGATTGCGCTAAGCCTTGTTATTCTGGAGTTTTCTGGAGCTCCCTTTATTTTTGGTGAACATTTAAGCACACTTTGTTCCAATCACACAACTTCAAGCCATCCATTTTTTTTATTTCTTCAAGGGAGAGTAAAACATTGAAAAACAATGAGCCAAGGGGCTTATTTGTAAGGAAATATGGGGGCCATGTGCGTATGTGTATGTGATTTATCTGGTTTTTGCTGGAAGCAAAGCCAAGGAACTATTGTAAATGACCCATGCTGCTTTATCCTTTGTTTTCTACATATTGTTTTCATTGCCATTTGTCCTGTTTTATGTTTTGAGGTGGTTTACTCACCGCTGTAACAGTCCAGCAAGACAGGAGATGGCAACGATGATGATATTTAATGGACACATGGTTAGTCACCAAAATCATTTGGAATTTTTGTTTAGCCAGTATGAATGAATATTATTTGTGTGTGTGTGTGTGTGTGTGTGAGAGTGAGTGAGTGAGTGTACTGTTGGTACATAAAGGAAATCGGAAGACACAGGTAAGATCACTTAGGGTGTGCGTGTTTTGTTTGTGTGTGTGTGTGTTAGGTAGGTAGATGGTATCATATTGTGGTCACTCCCCTTTGTGTATTGGAACTGAGCCATTCATTAATAAATCTTTTGAATATAATGCAGTTTCTTGTTGTATTTTACTCAAAGAAGAGGAACCACAGTAACACAAGCAGCAATGCGCTGTCAGAAAGTGCCTCTGAATTCGTATGACTCAAGCATGAAAAGGCAGTTAAAACATCTAGATACTTTAGCTTCAACAAACACTTGATGTTTTTTTAATACAAATGTGGATGAAGGCGTTATGAGAAATGTCCGTGGCCCCATCAGCTGTGTGTTTATACAATGTGTATAATATGGATGTTACAACTGAATGGGAGGTGCAACTTCATTTTAAGGGCATTTTCACACCTGAAAGTCCAGACCGTGGTTCGAACCATGGCTTGTGTATTTGTTACCTCGTATATATTTGGTCCGGTTAGTTTTGTTTTCACAAAGCATTTTTGCAAGTGCACCAAAGACCTTTATATGATACGCCTACATCCTGTCATTGTCACTTATGTGGGAGGTATCTTCTTACATTTCACACTGGTTTGTAGAAGGACTTGTTTGACACACGTCTTGCCAATTCAGCGGAAAGCCTTTAAAATTAATGAACAGAATCATTGTATCTGTTTGTTCACACACTTCGATATTATGGTATTTATACCAGCATCAGCAAATGTAGTGCTTCAATGTTATTCTTTTATGAACAACACACCTGATCAAAGATTCTGAAACACCATCAGCTGAAGACTTCTGACTCACGTTTGGTGGATGGATACATGAGCTCAAACACATTTCTACAGTGAAGAGAAGTAGTTCAGAAGCCAAACGACACCCAACAAGCTTGTGTACCTCCGCAGTAGAAGTAGCTCTACATCAGGATTCGAGGGGTCACAGAAATCCATTTTTCTGGTAAAATCTGCAAATTTGCTGAATGGCTAACTGCACAAAAACAACTTTTTTGGATGAATTTACGTTTTGTTTTTGATCAAAATATGTACTACAATAGATATCCGAGACTATTGTCTTTCATTTACAGCAATAAAACCAATTGGCTAAGTTTTATCGCTAATGTGAGTGGCAGGCTGAATGACACCACATCTCAGTAAGGTAACCAGTGACTTAGGCCAGGTTTTCCATGACGGGGTCACAAATACATATCGGCAGTATCCACAAGGTCGAGTTTTTGAGGAGCAACGATCTGCGCTTCGTCAACAAATATGAGAAAATTATTAAAGTACAGTGGTAACCCTACTTACGAGTTTAAACCGTGCAGGAGCCGAGTTCGTTAGCTGGTTTGCTCATTAGCTCGATGCATTTTCCCCATAAGAATACATGTAAAACTGATTAATCCGTGTCAGCCGACCAATATACAGTATACTTTAATATGCTAAATAATGTGTTTTTATGGGTTTTTTTTTTTTAATAAATGAGACGACGACGCCGCTAAGGAGAGGGAGACCGACGGTGCTCGTACGTGTATGGCATGGTTACACTTATCATATGAAAAGTAAAAGTAAAATTTATCTAACTTTCTTGTTCACTTCCTTTTGCTACCTTAGCGTCACTTTCACTAGCACTTTCAGTTTCGGTCAAAGGTACTGACTGACCTCTTCTTCTACGCTAGCATCTAGGGGATGCTACGACTGCAGCGCCCCTAGCGGTTGGCATACTCAAACAAATTTACACTACTCGAATTTTAGTCATTACCTGGAACAAAAATATTCCGAGATCTCGACTTGTTACCTGGAATACTCGTTAGTAGGGATGCTCGTAAGTAGGGTTACCACTGTATTTGGAAACGGTGTTCCTCGAAGAAAGATTGGAAGGGGATTTACATATCCCTTTTGTAACAGTGCATAATATCATTTAAGGATTCAAGGAATTGGCCAGATATTCAGTGTGTAAAGGTCAAGGATACGAGCCTAAGCAGAACATCTGTGACCTCAGATCCCACAGCAATACATCAAAAACAGTCATCAATAACCCCCTGACTAAATGATTACTTTGGCAAACCTGTGTAAAAAAGGACCACAATATGGAGTTACATGAACACTGTACACTAGACCAAAGGTGAGGACCATCCAAAGTGTCACCTGCATAAAGCCTAAAAGTCAGGGTCTGTCATTGTATGGGGATGTGTCAGTGCCCCTGGCAAACAGCATTTACACATCTGAGAAGTACACTGAGATTTTACAGCAACGTGTTGTTTTCAGTGTGACATCTTTTTCATGGATGTTCATGTTTTTTCCCCCCCTGAAGGAACCATCTATCTAGCTAGCTAGCTAGCTAGCAAATCCATGCAAAAGCACATGCTGCACACATTACAATGGCACGACTGTGCAATAAGAAGGTACAGTTGCAGGATTGTCCTTTCTGCAGTCCTGAACTATCCGTGATGGAGATTTGGAAATGAAAAATGCTGTTTCAACCTCATGCATTTGCAGAACTTAAGATGTGTTTGCAGGAAAATGGGACAAAACAACAAACATTTTGTTGCTTGGTGTCCTTAAGACGTCTTTTAAATGTGAGAAGGAAAGGCAACATCACAAAATGGTAAATGCTTTACTTTCCCAGCTTGTTTTTGTATTGCAGGCCTGAAATGCATGGCATATAATGGATGTATATTAAATTCAATGAAGTTCACCAAAGAATTCAGGAAAAATCTTGGGTTCATACTGTCTGTAATGAAATAAAGTCAAAGTAAAGGTAAAAAAAAACACTGCAATTTTTTATTTGCGTTTTCCACACTGTCCTAACTTTATTTGCAGCTGTATTTGGCTGACTACTTCTAGTGTTGGTTTGCAATGCTAACCTCAGCTCATGTTGAAACTAATTTTAGTCTTTATGTCTTGGCATCAGCTACATCTAACGTGAGTGCAATTTTATGTAAATGTGATTTTTTTTAACAAATGATTGACTTGCTATTCTTTGTTTATTTTATGCAGCTTTCTAATTTGCCACATAACAAAGATGAAGAAGCGATTAAGTTATATTAAAATGTAATTTCACTGCTGTTAATATGAAAATGCTGACTTGTGTAGATCTTTTAATAATGTCCATTAAGAACAGCCTGTTAATGTGTTTTAAGTGTCTATTTATATTCTTAAATGAGTTTGTGTTAATTAATGGGGCTCGGTCTGAGTGCTGAGACTCTGATCAGTGGAGTTTATTATCATGTGTGAACTACACCACCTGAACCAGAACCGAAGGTCTGGAGGAGCTGAACTGAGATGTCAGGACTCGCCCCTTACGGGGTAATGAGTTTAGCATATTGTGTGGTGGATGGTGGTCAAGTTTGGAAGTCAAGCTTTATGATGGAGACAAGACATGTGAAGCTGAGGGGAGTCCATTATAGACCTGTTGCATATAGAGAAAAACAATGAGTTATCACTGTGATGTGTTTGGTGATTAATTAAATGCCATTCAATGCTTCTAAAAGTTATTTCACAGAAAGTTGTAACATGAAATGGTTATGAATCTACTGCCTAAGACATTGTTTTAAACCTAAAACATATTTAAAATTAATTCATGGTGCAGGGTGATGCAGAGCAAAATACTACCTAAAGAAGACATTTCATCTTCAATATTTGATCATGTTCAGTATTACATATAAACATGCAAGAGTGTTCTGGTGGATTTGGATAGTAAACTTCTGTAGTTCTTTTGTAGACCTTGTGATTTCTGGTTCCATTTATCATCATGTTAAAGAAATCTGAATCTACGTTTCTCCAGAATGGAGTGTCTCACATTAAAACTATGAATGACTGTTTGCTCATTAATTATTTAATTATGCTGAGACGTTTGAAAATTAGCTGGACTTTCCCTTTAAAGTAAATGGGTCATAACACTGAATACACACTGAATAAGCAGTGAATACACACTGCTGAGAGTGTGTAGTCAATAAAAGGGATGTGTGTGTGTTTGGTGGGGGAGTGTTGGGAAAAACTTCATTTACACTTTCTCACCTCACAATTAAAGAGGCTGTGCTCACACACACACACACACACACACACACACTCTGAGAGTCCAAGATAAAGTACAATATATTTCATACTCAGTAATTCCCAGGTGTAATATCAATATAATTTTTACATAATTTTACATTTTTTTTTACATTATGCCTCAGTTTCCCTCGGGATCAATAAAGTATCTAAATCAAAAATGTATCTAATCTATACATACATAATGTTCATTACAGTAATGTGATATTTGTACATCAGTCATGTACATTTAGTTGTAAATATTCTAGTTTTAGTTTATATTTCACTGCCCCAATACTGCTGTAACTTTTTTTTATTTCCCCACTATGGGACTAACAAATATAAACCTTTTTCAATGCAATATTAATACTAAAAACCACTGTTAATAAACTGTATGTAACTTTAATAACGTAATCCACTATTAATAAAGTGTATCTAACTTAACAACTATATATGCTGTGATATTTGTGATTTAGATGTAATGACTTTAGCGTTGCTGTTCTCTTTCTTGGCCGATGCGCTTTTCTCCTCCAGCAGGAGGCGCTGCTGTCCGCGGAAAAACTCCTTTACATCATCGCTGATTTCAGGGCTCTTCTCTCCATTAACCACCAGAGAAAATACATATAAACACGACCATGTTTATACATGTAATAACAGTATAAAAAGCAAGAAATTATTTTAAAGTATGATAATACATCAAACATTCAGAAAGAAGACAAAATGGGGGAAAATATCAAACAACAATAAATAATAATAAAGATTGGAAAAATAAAACGAGGGAGAACATAAAAATAAAAACGTACAATCTGAACACAAGAGACATTAATAACTTGACCTTTTATTTATTAATCTATTCTTCAGCTTCAGTCCATCTGTAATGTTTTAATCTGTGATTGACAGGAGACTCCTCCTCTCGCCCCTGCATCCAATCGCGTTTGAGGAGGGCGTGTCCATGTGGCGCTCTCTCTCAGCTTTTTTCAGTGAGCTTCACACTCCGCTCACACTCCGCAGCAGAGAGAGAAAGAGAGAGAGAGAGAGAAAGAGAGACTGAGAGACACTCATGATCTCATAGAACCTGCTGCGCTCAGCCATCTCATTCATTCCTCTTTAGTTTGACATTCTTATTATTTCTTTCACTTTTCTTTTAGACTCTCTTCATTTATTTTATTCATTTTTGTCGTTTATATATTTTTTTCTGTATTAATTCTTCATCTTCACCGCCCGGGCTTCACTTCGGACATTTCATTTGTTTGCTGTCTCGCCTGGAACGGAATATAAAGCGCTACCTCAGGAGAGAAACAAGAAACACAAACTAACATTAACCGGGATTTTTGGAGCTGTGCGCGCGCATCTTACAACAGAGAGCGCAGGAGAGGAAAGAGGGGAAGCCTCGCGCGTGTGGATGTAGTGTTTTTGCTTTAAATTATTTTTACGAATTTTTGAAATCTTGTTATTCTGGCGGATTTATCCTGCGGGCTGTTTCTTCTCTTGTGGAAATGTACTTCCGCCGGTGACCAACGGAGACTTAAACACACACACACTCACGCGCTGGTTCAGTCTGTGGGATTGTGTGTGTTTGTATCTGTTTTTGTATCTTTTCTACGCGCTGGAGTGACCTCTCACTGGACTGTCCGGACTGCTGACGTGCTCCACACCCGCCTGTTTACACGCCCCTGAGCACTACTGTTTTCACACTTAATTGTGACCTGTTTCCTGCATCGCGCCCGGACAACGGATACCTGTACGGAATAGAGGACGACTCCGCGCGCGCGCGTGTGTGTGAGTGAGTGTGTATGAGTGTGTGTGATCATGGCGGAGTCCCTGCTCTGGAGATGCTGCTTCAGCGTGCTGGTGGTCGCGTGCGAGCTGAGTGCGACCCGCGCGATCATCCTCGAGTCTATCTACTGGAACACGACCAACACCAAGTGAGTCCAGCACACACACACACACTGTCTATGTACTGCTATACTTGTGGGGACATTCCATTGACGCGAAATACTGTAGCCGAGCGATCTTACACCTAAACCTAACCTAGTGATCTTAATCTGAAGGAACTTTCATTAGTAATTAAATATTAACATATTTTTAAAAGCTTCCTTTTATATATATATATATATATGCCATGTGCATACTCTAAACTCTCAGTGTATTCTATCTAATTTTGAGTCATTTTAGAAAATCTTAAGGCTGTGTGATTGAGACCAAATAAAACCCTACATCATAAATTCAAGCAGTCTAAATGTATTTGCTTACTTAACCTGATCAGGTCAGTGTAAACCCTGTAAGGAAGTTTAGCATAGCAGGGCCTTCTTAAATTAATGGTGAAAAGAGTATAAAAATGAAAAATAATGTTCATAAATTAATTTGCAGTGTGAAACCTCGGTCTGTATCTCCAGTCTCGGACTAAAGAGCTGTGTGTTATCCAGCCGTGATCTCAACATTAACATTAGTTTAGGTAAAGAACTAAACATGATCTCAGCCTAGCCTTAGTACTATTACTTAGTCCATTATTAGCATTAAGGTGAAGTTCATCATTTTATTGCCACTGAGATTAAATTCCAATAAAATGATATTACCCATTTCTGTCTGTAGTCACCTCTTAGAGATTCCTCCTTTATATCAGTGATTTTGGAGCTTTGTTTAAAATTACCCTTGAGATTGGATTGAGTTGTCCATTAAAGCTCTAATACTTTTTTGTACTGAGATTGGGTTGCCCATTATGCCATTTTACACACTGATATTAAAGTGTAGATTGGAAAAGTAAAATGTATTTGTAGTCTCTTGTTACTTAGTTTTATCAAAGGGATCAGATTGGGCCCTCCATTAAAGTCTGAATACGCATTTCTATGAGTGAAGTTGGGTCGTCCATTAGAGACACTTCTCTTTACTAATTAATTTTAGTCTATTGAGGTTGGTTTGAGTCCTTCATTGAAGTTTGAATGCCGTTGTCTGTCACTGGAATTAGGCTTAGTATTAATTTCTATAATTGGTAATTTGGTCCCATATTTAGCATTGAGGTTGTATTGGGTTGTCTATTGGATTTTTTATACCATCTATAATTGTAGGTTGAGTTCCAGGTATATCTACTGTTCTTTCTTACCAGTTTTAATACCATTTTTACCAGTTATTCTATACTCAGTTTTAACATTGCGAATAAGTCATCCATGAAAGTTCTCATCCAAATTGGGTTGTTCTTTAGAGTTTTAATAACCATTAATTATGTTCATGTTTCTAGTAGCGTTGTTACTGATTTTCTTCCATTGAATATTAAATTTTCTACTATTCAGATGGTTTGAAAGGAAAAAGTGCTGAAAAAAAAATCATCCATTTCTGAAGGTTGTTTTCAGATCTTCAGCTTCATCTCTTCTTCTCTTTTCATTCTGTCTATATAGGCATTATCAACATCATCATTCATCTCTAGCTCTTTGAGGATGTGAGTTATTGAGCACAACATGAGCGTACATCGTCCAGGCTTGCGTAGAAGGAGTCCCTTGGGTTCTTTCGCGCTTTAGAAACGCATTTTAATGAGGCCATAAAAGCTGTTCTAAAAGCCTTCGGTGACCTAATGGTCAGGAGTGATGTTGAGAGAGAGAGAGATTCCTGTTTGAGCATTTCTCCGGATCACCTTCAGCGAGTGGGTAGCGCCGGCTGGAGCCGAGCGGACTTAACCTACTTTAGCATGGGCCCCGCATTCATCACACACATTATATTAATCATTTAGCAGCGTATCAGCACTGTAAGCAGCATTTCTAATGTAGTGACCTCAACAGTGGCTACAGCATATACCACAGAGGCCACAGTTGGGCTTGTACGTGACAATCATGATATGTTTAGTAAGATTTAGGCCACTAATACTGCCTATGTGATGCAAAAGTCATATGGTTATGTACAGATGATCAACCGCCTGATAATATGTGACAGTGGCCATGTTGTAATGTGCTGATGGAAAGTTGGGGGGTTTTCCCTGCATTTTCTTCCTCTTAATCACAGCGTTTATGAGCAAAACCTTTTAACACGCAACATTGAATTATATCATGTAAGTACATTAGGACCTGTTTACTTCTTTGAAAGTATATCAGCAGATTATTGGCTATAGAAGCATAAGAATGTAATTTTAAATTAACTAGATTATGGGGTTAATTGTCATCACTATATCATCCATCTGTGTCCAGAGTGCTGTAAGAGAGTGTGAGTGTGTGATCCATGGTGGATATGAGCTCTGTCGGAGAAGCTTTAAATCAGCAGG
>BRDA01002947.1:25004-38100 GCA_036984385.1 Crenuchus spilurus | reverse complement strand
TCTCTCTCTCTCTCTCTCTCTCTCTCTCTCTCTCTCTCTCTCTCTCTCTCTCTCTCTCTCTCTCTCTCTCTCTCTCTCTCTGTCTTTCTCTTTCTCTGTGTCTCTGTCTTGATTAAAATTGTATTGTTCCTTACACATTAAACTGCTTTATAGCCAATATGACAATTGCAAAAAAACACCCCTCCCTCTTTCTCTGTAACCATTTTTCTCTTTTTTTGTTTTTTGTTTTACCCATATCTCTCTTCCTCCCTCTCTCCCATCCTCTCCCTTGCTATTTCCCCATCTTTCTCATCTTCTGTCTTTCTCTTTTTGCTATTTTTCAACCTCTGTCCCTCTTTCATTATTTTGCTATTTCTCAGTCTCTTTTTTCTTTATTTTTCTTTCTCCCTTTTTCTTTATTTTGCAATGTCTCTCTCTCTCTGTCTCTCTCTCTCTGTCTCTCTCTGTCTCTCTCTCTCTCTGACTCACTCTAATCCATTTTGTAGTTGAGGCGGAGAAACAAAAGGGGGGTTTGCTCTACACGTTTTCACTCAAAAGGACGGATAACCCCCCCGAACCCCCCTTTTTCTCTCCGTTTCTCTTCATTATGAGATTACATCTCTTTGCAGGGCATTGTGGGCCGTGTCTGTGGAGGCATACACATGCAGATATAGTCCACCAAGCCCAGTGAATCGGTCATGAATAATCAGTCCCCATAACCCCCTCTTCTTCAATCGCTAGCACAGGGGGACTCTATTAGTGTGTCCGGCTACATGCTGAAATTCAGCATCTGATTTTCTGGTATCGTGTCAGTAGGTGTGTGAATCTGTCAAATGATTTGAGTCAGTGTGATTATGACTGTTTAGGAAATTATTCAGCGCAAGTCAGTTTGATTATTTATACCAAATTCAGAGTGTTGTGACTCACATGAGATTTAAAAATGTACTTTTTATCCTTTAGTGTTTTTTGCCGTGTATTTGCTGTCTGATGTCAGTAGAGGAGTCTTTATAGGTTCATGTTTAATGTCTGTTTTCTGTCTGATATCAGTAGGCGGGCCTGTTGGCTTTTATTGTTTATATTCTGTCTCGTCATTAGAGAAGCATTTTCTGTACTCTGTTTTTTCAGTATATCAGTGAATGAGTGGAATTCTTTCCACCGCTGTGGAACAGGGAGAGCGAGAGAGCGAGAGAATGGAAGAATGAAGGCGAGCAGTGCTGATAGAGCACGCTGAAAGGTGGAGCTCATAGACAGGGGGGCTGGATGGATAGAATGAAAAGTTGGGGATTAAAATGGCATCTGTGGAACTCAGAGAGACATACAGAGCGAGAAAGCATCTTAACTTCGTATTTTTTTTATTGTTAACGAATACGTACGAAAAAGAGAAATGTAGGAACAGAGAGTGAATAAAGGAGAGAGGAAGGGAACAAATAGTTACAGAGTGCTGCTGTTCAGTCTCTGTAGCCAGTCTGAATATTTCTGAGTGCTCTGTATCACCCTTTGACTAAAATCACCACCCATCTCTCTCTCAGTCTCTCTCTCCTTCTCTCTCTGCTTCTGCCTCTCCCTCTCTTTCTCTCTCTACTTCTGCCTCTCCCTCGCTTTCTCTCTCTGTTTCTGCCTCTCCCTCTCTTTCTCTCTCTACTTCTGCCTCTCCCTCGCTTTCTCTCTCTGTTTCTGCCTCTCCCTCTCTTTCTCTCTCTGCTTTTCTCTTTCTCTCTCTCCCTCTGTCTCTCGCAGCCTCTCTCTTCTCTCTCTCCCTCTCTCGCTCCCTCTGCTTTATTCTTTCTCTCTGTCCATCTCTCTCATCCTCTGTCTCATTCTCTCTCTATGCTTTCTTTCTTTCTCTTTCTCTCTGCTTTTCTCTTTCTCTCTCTGCTTCTCTCTTTCTCTCTTTCTGTCTCTGCCTTGCTCTCTCTATGCCTCTCTTTTTCTCTCTCTCGGCCTCTCTCTCTGCCCCTCTCTCTCTCTCTGCTTCTCTCTCTCTCTCTCTGCCTCTCTCTCTCGGCTTCTCTCTTTCTTTCTGTCTCTGCCTTGCTCTCTCTGTGCCTCGCTTTTTCTATCTCTCGGCCTCTCTCTCTCTGCTTCTCTCTTTTTCTCTCTCTGCTTCCCTCTTTCTCTCTCTCTGCCTCTCTCTCTCTGCTTCTGTCTTTCTTTCTGTCTCTGCCTTGCTCTTTCTATGCCTGTCTTTTTCTCTCTCTCTGCCTTTCTCTCTCTCTGCTTCTCTTTCTCTCTCTCTGCTTCCCTCTCTCTCTCTCTCTCTCTCTCTGCTTCTCTCTTTCTTTCTGTCTCTGCCTTGCTCTCTCTATGCCCCTCTTTTTCTCTCTTTCGGTCTCTCTCTCTGCCTTTCTCCCTCTCTTCTCTCTCTCTGTCTTTGTGGTGTTGGTCAGTTGCGATTGGGGCAGTAGGGGTCACTGTGGTCACTGTGTCCAAACCACATTGAAGAACAGAGCAGAAAGCTAACAGCTAACAACTAGAGCCTGGGACTACAATCAGAACAAAGACGCTCGAGTCTCTTCCCATCGTGCTTCATAACCATCTAATTTGTTAACAGTTGTGTTGACTGCTTATATATTGTTGAAAACGAATCTTCCATTGCTCATGATATGAAGAGTATAAACGTTATAACGAATGATAGTTGCTTTTGTGTGACTAATAATGATAACTAATCTCTGAAATTAATTGTGCAAGAGAAGACAAAGGTAATCTTTAATGTAGCACAGTGTAATAAGACTGTAATAAGCAATTTTGGATTATGTAGTTGAATTTGTTGTACTATGACAGTGATATAATGAGCCTGCATGTACAGATAATCCAAAATGATGAAGGTTCATGACTGAAAAGATTTGATTCACTTTCTATAGTACAAATACAAACTTCATGCCTATAAATACAGGACAATAAAGTAGGCTTTGAGTTGTGATTGTTGAGATAAACCAGAGGAATAAGATCGAAAGATAGAGGGGCAAAGATTTTGGTTTAGATTTATAGCTGGAGAAATAGTTTTCGATGAGAGGGAAAGAAATATGGAGGCAAGAAGAGGGATCCAATATCATCATGATGGACAGAGAAAGTAAAACAGGTTTTCTGGAGAGCAAATACATGGTTGTAACTAGAGGAAGTTACCCCCCCACCACCACCAACCACCACAAACCCAACATAAAAAAGAGAGCAATTGGGCGGAGCTAAAGAGATGGATAGAAAAAAACAGATGTGTGCTGGGTGATTTATTCTCTAAAAGTGCTTCTGTCGCACCTGAGTTATGCCCTTAACTATATTTCATCAGTTTTTAGTACATATACAATACATACGGGACATATTATTACATATATACTTTCATATATGTACCATATAAGCACATGTCCTATTAGTACATTTAAACAAGTGTGTGTGTGTGTGATTCAGTCATATTTGTGGTTGTTGTCATTATAGCCATTTGTTGTGTAGTTTTTCTTTGTCCTCAGCCAGCAGCTTTACTTTTAAACTCTTTCATTCTTAAGTGTGCTGGCAGTGTTTCGGGACTCTTGGGCCGTTGTGCCAAAAAAGCATATTTTCACATGTTGGAAGAAGTGTGTGAGTAAGCTGATGAGTCAGTGAGAAAGAAAAGGAGATGAACCACTTGGAGCTATGGCTTGGTGTGTGTGTGTGTGTGTGTGTGTGTGTGTGTCCTACATGAGATCTGGGTCTTTGCAGAGCCCCCGTATGCTGATAAACAACAATATAATACATATAAATCATATTATTACTGCATATACAGACGTATATAGAATACATACCAGACATATTAATATTATTATTATTATTACACATTATATATATACACATGGGACATATTCATATTTGTAGAGATTAAACTCTGTATTTGAGTTATGTATATTTTAAAGCTGAGGATGTCCAGCACAGTGGCCTCTTTAGATATCCAGATCACATTCAGGACACACACACACACACAGGCCCACACTGTGCCCCTCTGCAGCTGCAGTCTTGTTTAACTGGGCTAAACGCGTGGCTGCTTTTGTCCATCTCTTTTAAATCCACACGTTGCAGAATATTTACAACTACTAGCATAAATCACACGGCTACTGAAGTGGTGAACGGAGAAAGGGGGGAAACACAAGTGTGTGTGGTATTGGTGGGGGTTAAGTGTGTCTTCTAGAGTGGGTTAAAGCCATTTCAATACATGAGGCAGACTTTACCTTCCATTCATCTGCCTACTCCTCCCCCACTTTTATATACCATAGGATCTACTTAATTACTCTTTTTCTCTCATTAGCTTAAAAGTACACAGTAAATCTGCCAGTGTTAAATCAACACCATTAGAGTTAAATTAACACTGAGAGTGTTACATTCTGACACCCTCGGTGTTAATTTAACTCTAATAGTGTTGATTTAACACTGGCAGATTTATTGTGTACTAGTTTTGCAAAAACAAAAAAATCAAATGTATATTGCCGTCCAGTATTATTTGTAGTTGTCATCCCGTGTCTGATTTGGTGTAACTGATACTTCATTATGTTAAATCAAGTGTGCAGCTCAGGAATGTGATGGTTGAGGAGCTGCCTATCAGCATCACATAGTGAACAGAGTGTTTCAACAATGAAAACTTGGAAAAGAAAAATGTCACTTTAGGTTTCGTCATAAAATTCCAACAGTAATAAAGAAAACAGCAGGGACACTCATGTTCGACTTTGCCTTGACCCTACGCTCTTATGAGGGTCCAGGACTGTGTTGAGTTGTCTAGTAATCTCCGATACTCTTGATTATGTGGTTTCTGACACTTTATGACTTAAGTACAGCCTAAACTCATGCATCAGCACGTTTGCTGCAGTGTTTTTATTTTTGCAGTTGTTTTCTGCAGTTATGCTAATGTACTTTACTTCATTTTTATAGCCAACAGTATGTCACACCGTGTCATACACCACATATGTCTGTTTGAGACTAACAGCTCAACACAAAGGCACATCTGTTAATGCCATAAGCTTGCATTATTTGTTAGCTACAATAGTCTTGTAGCTCCAGTGTAAACTAAAGAAGTAAACTTCAGACAACAGACATGACTTGGCTGATCTGCTGTGTTTGAAGTGGGTGGAAGTGTGTACACTTTATCACTCTGAAATGGTTGTATGTGTATGTGGCAGGGTCTTTGGGGTGACCTTGTGTTTGCTGTGTTTTGCTGAAATGATTGAAGAAGGGTGTGTGTGTGTGTGTACAGGGTAAACAGTTTTGTTCTTGTTTTTCTCACTCTGTTTTGCTCCATACGTATATGAGTGTAACATGCATATACAGTGGAACCTCAGGTTTTGTCATTAATCTGTTCTAAAGTGCCTGATGAGAACCGTAATGAACAATAACTAGCAATATTTCTCATAAGAACTAACGTAAATCCAATTAATCAGTTCTCCAAAATATGAACAAAAATACATTTTATATAGAATAACTGCAGTTTTACATACAGTAAACACTGAGAAACAAATACAAAATGAGATGGATAAATGAACATTTAACATCACTTTTATGGGTTTACGCTCCACTTTAGAGCATGCCTGTGTGGTCCAGCAGCCAGCCTTTGTTTTGTACACCTGTTCTCGGGTTCTCGACCGCTGTTTTCGCACCCATTTTCAGGCTGTAGATGGATGCCATCACTTTAGTGTGAAGTGTTTTAGTTCATTTTGAGCTTTGTCAGCAAGAAACAACAATAAAGTCAGAATGAACATCGAACACATGGGTGGATGGTTTGTTTTCACAAAATTTGGCGAGTCAGATGGGCATGCTGGTGAAAACCAGGCAGATGAATGATAACTGGGACAAATTTCCCCGAAAAAAGTCTGATAACCAAATTGTACAATAACCAGGGCAAATGATAACCGAGGTTCCACTGTATATAAAATGCATGTTCAGTTCTGCTTTACCGAGAACAAATGAAATATTTTCTGCACACGTTAGTTCTGAAATTTTCATTTATTCTCTGAATTTAATACATTAGCGGGTGCCATAACTTTTGCACTGGTCATATTTTTCTCCAAAATGTAAAATTGTGTAAATACAATAGGTGTGAATTAACAGAAGATGGGTAAACCTACAATGTAAAAATGGACTTTTATGAGCTAGTCTGTACAACAACATTTGGATCCAGTTGTTCTCCTCAGTGCTCAGTTTGCTTGGATTTGTTCAACTCTATCAGCAGTACACTTGATTTTACATAAATAAACCAAATCAGATATTGGATGTGAACTACATATAATCCGGATTAATAATTTGGAGAGGATTAAGCCAAGACATTCACATAAAACCGTGAATTACTGTATTGGTCTATATTAATAAATTAATTACTGATACATTAATAGAATGATTAATGTATGTGTGTGGATTGTTTAGAGGTTTCTGGATGTGGCATTGTGTGTGTGTGTGTGTGTGTGTGTTTGTGTTGTGAATATCCTTCAGTGAGATGTTGACCAGCAGGACATTTAAAACTGAACTGATAACACAGACAACCCTGTTGGCTAGGTGTAGCGTTCAAACATCAAAAGGATATGACACACACACACACACACACACACACACAGTATTTGTGCCTTTTGAAACTCAGCAGTAGCTGATAAAGTGCAGATAGTGATCTGTGTTCAGTTTTATTTTGCTCTCAGTGGTGCAGACATCAGAAGATGATTTGCCTGAACTGATCAGCTGATACCATGTGCGCACACACACACACACACACGTACACACAGGCACACACAGGCACACACATACACACATATCTGCATTCACTCGAGTTCTTTCCCATAAGATCTGGGAAAATACTCAACACGCAGTCAATCTATGCATGTATATACAGTATACATATATATATATATATATATATATATATATATATATATATATATATATATATATATATATATATATATATATATACACGTATATGTGTGTGTGTGTGTGTGTGTTCCTAAAAATAATGAACACATAAGTTCACCTCTACAGGGAACAAATGAAAATATTTTCTGTATGTTGTAGTACACAATTTCTATTATTTTCTGAGCACATTAGAGGAAAAATAAGACTTTATTTACATTTAATGTGCTATAACTTTTGCACAGGCCACATTCACACTGCATTTTTTTCAATGTTAAATTCAGTAAATAAAGAGTAAGTGTATATTAAAATGTGTCACAGCTGTTTTTATGTAAGAAAAGTACGTTTTTAACATCTATTTTAAATGTATTAACCATGTATTAATTAAAGGGTCATAATACACTGTAACGATCATCACAATCACACTATGGAGTGATATTTACTGATAGTCACAAACATAACATTTGTGTTGCTTTGCTTTTTGCTCACATTTTACTGACTTTCACTTCATGTCACACATCAGAACATGTACAAAAGTGAAGAAGTCAGTAAAATCCACATCATACATGAAGCAGCAGAAGCACTTTTGTCTGTTTTTAGCTTTTCTCTTTCAAGCCTCAGTCAGTTCGGCAGTTTCGTCAAACTCTCAAATTCTTCGTTAACCTCCAGAGTCTGTCCTTATTATTCATAATAATCGATTAATAATTGATTACCTCTTCTGAATAATTCAGCGTGCCCGGCTCTTTAAGACCCAGTTTACTTTTTGATCGCGTGAATGTTTCAGTGTTTGAACAAGATGAATCGCCTGACTTACACTAACCTTCTCTCTCTCTCTCTCTCTCTCTCTCTCTCTCTCTCTTGCTCTTGCACTCTCACTCTCATTTCAGGTTTGTTCCAGGTCAGGGTTTAATACTGTACCCTCAGATTGGAGACAAAATGGACATTGTGTGTCCTCGAGTGGACGCCAGTGGTTCTATGGAGGGCGTGGAGTATTACAAACTCTACATGGTTCCTCGTGAACAGCTGGACACTTGTACGGTCACTAAAGCAGATACTCCACTGCTGAACTGTGTCAAACCCGACCAGGACGTCAAATTCACCCTCAAGTTTCAAGAATTCAGCCCCAACCTGTGGGGCCTGGAGTTCTTCAGAGGAAAAGACTACTACATCATCTGTAAGTAAGAGCGTGTATTGGCGAAACCCTGAGGATATGACTGCAGGGTTTACAGTTCAGTATACTGTGATATATCGCGATACTGTACACAAGGTGATAAAGCTAGTTTAAAGAGAACAGCTAGGTTTGCTATTGCTGGTGCTGGGTGTACTTGTACTATACTTGTTTCTGTTGGAATGGAAAAATCTAATGGTTGAAGATTGATTGCAACACTGCCATCTAGCAGTCAGGGTTAAACATAACACCAAATAATCACGTCTGCCATCAAACTATTCATTAAAATCAATACTTCAGATATTTAAAAAAATCTAATAATATGCTGTATTTTAATTGTAACTCAAGAACAAAGGTCCCTTTTAGTGTTTTTATATATACAGTCATATCAAAACATGACCATCTAGCTACAGTGCAAATAATCACCTTTGGTTCATAGTATTCACTCAACACTGACACTTTCCTCATTGCTCCTGTGTTCATGCCCTTTTGGACATCATTCAGATCATGTCCTTTGCCCATGATGATCATTTTGCACTCTGCTACAACGGACTGGTTGTGCCGGCATTGATATGTGCAGCAAACCCTGTCATGTGGCATTTGTGACGTCCTGGGCCGAGTTCATTCCAAAGCAGGGATGGTCGCAATATTCTGATATGACTATCTGTCTGTCTGTCTGTCTGTCTGTATTCTCAAACTAGTTGGAAATGTAATACTTAATATTCTAATGAACTCATCACACTGGCTCAACATGTTTGAGTATGTATTGCGTTAAATCTGCAGTGTGGTAAATTTAGCATGCTTGGATCTAGAATGCTCTTGTTGTTCTGTTGTGTTTTGTGTGGGGTGTTTTCCACCTGGCACAGCTGTTTTGACTGAGGTGGGGCGGAGGAGGTGGAATGATCCATATGTGAACTCTTAAGATCCCACACATTTTACAAGTTAGCAAGTTAGCGTACAATCATATACAAAGATGTGGTTTACTTTGGCAAGCTGTCTGCATGTGGGCTGCTTTTACACATTATATCCTTCAGGCAAGCCACACTGTATAAGCGAAGCTGGCCAATATGGAGAAATAACAATCCTTAAGGTCCAGACCATGTGACCAGCAAAACACACAGACACAGGTGAACTTAACATGCATAATAAACCTTCTGCAGTGCATTAGTTACCCACTTGCCCACCCAAACTGGCCAAACATTCATAAGTTATTACAGCTTTTATTACAGTAAAAACAAGTAGATTCTCATCTTCTCGTGTGCTACTGTGTTTTTTTCTACTCGCAGCTCATTTTTGCTGCTTTTTCTTCTTTTGTTTTATATCCTCAGCTTATCTTGTCTTCCTATAATTGGTCCAAAAGCAACATCCTGGCCAAAAAATTGCAAAAAAGTTCACACTGCAAACAAGCTGAACCAGGATTCAGTTGATCTGGACTAAGACCACTTCTTTTGGTTGGACCAAATTTTGGTCTTTAGGTCCAGACTGTGGTCCGAGGCACCGTTTACACCTGCCATTTTGGTTCAGTTCAAAAGTCTGGAGAACCAGGCCAAACAAGTTAAGTGTGAAAGCAGCTTAAAAGCCTGATCTAAGCTGTTTATCTTTTGAAAAAGAATGAATTTTAGATCTCTGTCGGACCCTGTCATAGACAAAAGAGTTCCAGACCTGATGTTTTAGTTTTTCTGGTGTATATTTATCTTCTGAATTTCTCGTTAAAGAGATGAAATTCAAATAATACAACATGCAAGTTAACACTTTGACATCATCACACTGGCAGCCTCACCAAGCTACCTAAACATATTTTAACATGTGTGCTGGTTAGTTACTTTGGCAGTAGAGAGTTTTCACTCCCTAATTCCCGATTTCCCGGGAATTGACACATGCAATTTTCTCCGAAGGTCGGAGTTTCTCCCTGATGAAAAACTTTTCTCCCCCTCTAACTCTCAGAGCCACAAATCCAATTCTGCTGCTCCTGCAGAATTACCTCTCCTCTAACTCTCCCCCTCTCTCTCGCTCTCTTTTTATCCTCTGGAGCAAATGCTAATGGCAGAGTGAAAAATTAAAGAAATGTGGAAGACGAAGAGAAAAAGGGAGTGAGTGAGCGAGAGAGAGCGAGAGAGAGCGAGAGAGAGCGAGAGAGAGAGAGAGAGAGAGAGAGAGAGATGAGTCGCAGAAGCAGCCCATTTTTCTCCATTGTAGATGTTAATTGCCTCTTGTTCTTATAGTACAATGATGGCCTGCAGCTGGAGACTTTTGTGTGTGTGTGTGTGTGTGTGTGTGTGTGTGTGTGTGTGTGTGTGTGTGTGTGTGTGTGTGTGTGTGTGTGTGCTGTAAAGTGCAGAAAAGTGACTGCTGTGCTCCTGTGAACTCGTTACAGCAGGAATTGAGCTTTTTGGCTTTGCGTTCAATAAGTAATTAATTAAACCATTTAATCCTAATGGGTTAAGTTAAATTAGTGTGGCTGTTATCAATAAGATACAAGCAGCAAACACCTGGATTATCTTCACAACACCACACACACACACACACACACACACATTAGCTCATAAATGTAAACTGTTTTATTTTCATCACACATAAACTGACATATTTCAAGTTTTTTTATTTTAATGTTGATCAGAAATCTAGAATCTCATATGATTAGAATATGTGATGGTGAGTTTGAGTAAATGACTAAACAGTATAAATACTGTGTATCTCTCAGAGCTACAACTGTCACATTACTAATATCAACACTCCTGAAGCAGAGACGACATCAGAAGTGTGTTACCTGCACTAAAGAGAAAAAGAACTGGACTGTTACTCAGAGCTCCAAAGTCCTCTTTTCAGATGAAAGTCAGTTTTGTGTTTCATTTGTAAATCAGCTCCTAGAGTCTGGAGGAAGAGTGGAGAGACACACAATCCAAGTGTCTGAAGTCCAGTGTGCAGTTTCTGCAGTCTGTGATGGTTTGGGGTCCAAAATCAAAACAGTCATTTAACAGGAGATTTTAGAGCACTTCATGATTTCATCTGTTGATAAGCGTTATGGAGATGCCCATTTCATTTTCCAGCAGGACTCTGCCCCTTCCCACAGTACCTAAACTACTAACAAATGATTTACTGACCATGAAATTACTGGTATATATATATATATATATATAGAGAGAGAGAGAGAGTGTGTGTGTGTGTGTGTGTGTGAGAGAGAGAGAAAGACTATAATGTCTATATATACTTATGTATTGAAGTCCTGACAATATACGACAAGTGTATGCTCAGATGTGTGTCTATCAAGCTTTGAAATGGCTCATCCATTGTTCATCTGCAGTCTGATGTGGGTGAGTCTGTGTGTGTGTGTGTGTGTGTGTGTGCAGATGAGCTTGAGCTAATGCCGTCTGACAGACTGCCCTAGAGCTGGAGAGCTGGGAACTAACAGAAAGCGAGCGAGCGACATGATCTAAATATGGGGGGGAGAGAGAGAAAATGGCTGAGCTGATTAAAAAGGCAAGCCTGAAAGAAAACAAGTGAATGAAAAGGGAGAGAGAAAATGAGAAAATGGAGAAAGCGAGGGATGGAGTGAAATATATATATATATATATAGATAGAGAGAAAGAGAGTGAATCAGACTGAAAAGAAAAATGTTGATGAGTGAGCTGGTGAAATGTAGTGAGCTGAGAGAATGCAGAGGGCATCTCTACTGCAGAATAAAGACACTGCAAGGAATTCCATCAGCAATTTAATTACTGTTCATCGTTTTAAATTAGAACAGACTTCTCGTCTGTGTGTGTGTGTGTGTGTGTGTGTGTGTGTGTGTGTGTGTGGTGGATGTAATCTCAGCACTCATAGGCAAGACAAGGCAAGTTTATTTATATAGCATATTTCACACATCACGGTCAATGAGACTGCTTTACAAAATAAAAAATACAAAGATTAAGCTGTAGAATTAAAATAAAATAGCTAAAGAAATAAAAAAGTAGACACGTAAATCAATATACAATTAAAAAAGGATGAAAGATTATCAGAATAATAGATTTAAAAGAAAAATAATAAAAAATAACGTGCTCATACAAATATATATATATATGTATGTGAAATATGACAACATCCTCAATTTATTTAAAAATGTTTTAAAAACTAAAAATGACACTTAAGTTCACTTTAAAAAAAACATGTAATTTAAACAGGGACACTTTTGCATGCTTAACATTTATGTGTAAATAAATAAATGTAAATAAAATAAAATTTCTGTGTGTGTGTGTGTGTGTGTGTGTGCGTGCGCATATATGAACAGTAGGCTGGTGTCTGTGTCACAGCTGTGCTCAGATAGGTGCTCATTTTGTGACAGGAACAGTAAGGTGCAGCCTGTGTGTGTGTGTGTGCGTGTGTGTGTGTGTGTGCCATTAGTGTCAGTGCTCATTAGAGACCACATGGGCTCACTGCTCGGTGACCCCAGTACCATGGCGTTCAGGTCAAGCTCCCGGCAACGAGGCCACCAAATGACTGCATCATTAATATCATAACTCTGTGTGTGTGTGTGTGTGTGTGTGTGTGTGTGTCTGTCTCCCGCTCTGTTTTCACGCATGGCTGGTGGTGTATTAATGGTCAGGTTGTTTTTGTGGCTGGACAGTTACAGGTTTCTGTATGTAGCACATTCAATGTTTAGTAGCAGGTTCATGTTCACTTTATGTTCTCCACTTCATATGAAATCTCACATGGCCACTTTAGCAGAAACCCTGATTTTATCTGTGTCTCTCTCTCTCTCTGTCTCTCTCTCTCTCTCTCTCTCTGTGTTTGTGTGTGTGTGCTGACTCACTGTAGCTGTCACATATACACCGGTCAGCACTTTGTCTTTGTCAGTGTCATGTTTTGTTTTCTTGACCACAGTCTTACTTTCTATTTCTCTCTGTGTTTCTCTCCCTGTGTGTGTGTGTGTGTGTGTGTGTGTGTGTGTGTGTGATGTGTAATGAGGCATACTGAGCTCAGCAGATGCAGAAGGTTGAGTAGCAAGAGCCAGTGTAATAAAATACACATGCATACACAGATCTGAATGATAGACAAACAACTTAGACTTTCTCTCTCTCTCTCTTTCTCTCTCTCTCTCTTTCTCTCTCTCTCTCTCTCTCTCTCTCT